>JAHDVE020007384.1:0-111065 GCA_022606495.2 Halesus radiatus | reverse complement strand
TATTTCTCTTCTTTCCACATTTGTACAGAGATGGCTCTTTGCTGTTCATAATAAATAGATATACAAGTATAAAACAGTGCGAATCATTTAAATTAATTAAACGGATTGTAGGTTTCTATTTTTATTAATCTTCGAGCAATCATTTGCACCTTGTAATACGTACTCCATAAATGATTTAGGCAAAATAATAACAGTCTCACACAGTCAGCTTAATAGCAATTAATTGAGTCCACAAAGGAGTCGTGCCCGTAAAAGCTTTCCATTACGATATTTTAATGTATTTAATTAACGATAAAAGAATAACGACATTCTTTAATGTGCCATTGTGTCCAATTATATGTCCGGGCGGTGGACATTTTAATGCTTCTACAAAAAAGGGAGAGAAAAAATATTCTTCCGATTAATTAATACTAAACACCTGTTTCTCTACTAAGGTGTATTTTTCGTAATCTCTTATAGTTTTTTTATTTATTTTTTAACAAATAATTTTAAACACGCTCATATTAGAATTGGGTAGGAGTAAATAAAATGAGATAAGTAATGTTATGTAACGAAAGGATGGCCCTGAGATGAGTTCTAGCTACTCGTCTTAACAAATAACCTAGGCAAACAATCGCATCATTTCCCTCCATAATTAACCAATCAGGCAATTCTAGCGCCCAAATTAAACCAATCAGTTCCTAAATTAACAAAGCAGGAGCAAGCGACGTTAGCGCTTCGGCAGCTTAGCGGCCGCTCCTAGCTGCCCTTGAAACGCACTTCCCGCCTGGAGCTCAAGGAGTCAACTGCGTCTCTGAAAAGAGGCGGCCATTTTGTGTTACTAGTTTTTTACGGCCAAGTACTATGCATACGGATTGAAACCCGAAGCTAGACGTCTAGAATAGGACGTTGACCTAGGAATCATGTCTAGAATAGGACCTTTTTACTAACTACTCGATTGTTCTTAACCTACCATGTGTGTCTGATCTTCCATTAAATTCTGAGTATGAAAGCACTTCCCTGTACTCATTTAACGTAGAATTAGAAACACCCTCAACCGAATTATAAGATTGCGATCGATCCACGACCTGAACTGAATGATGAGAAGCTAATGTCCCTGCCGATCTGAGCTAAGCTAATGTCCGGAGCAGACTTCACATCTAAGAGGCCATCTCCAGGGTAAGTCCTGTCGATGTAATTGTCTCCCATAACTTCCCCTTGTAACCTTCCTCCTCTCCCTCGCCTTCTTTTTATAACACTGGCTTTCCAACTTAAGGGCTTTCTTCCAACCTAACTTTCCCCATCCCCATCCCTTTTCCTCCTTTTTATAATAGTAAGTCGTCGCAATGTGGATTAAACACAGTCTGAAAATGGCCTTGAACGCCGAACAACTGTCACAAAAATAAAAACGAAAATTCTCAGAGAACTTAATAATAATATTATTAAATTTGATTGAAATTACATTTCTAAAAAAATAAATGGAGTTCTACGAATTAAACACAAAAACAATTAATAATTTTAACTCTTATGATATGTTATCCAATTTCAGAGAGACTGATTTCCGACAAATGTATTTCCAAGACATTCTTTTGCTTTATAACCATGCAGTTAATGGTAGCATTCATAATATGTCATAATGCATACTTGTGGCGAAATATTATTTAGGAATTATGGCTTTAATAAAAGTTTTCCGAAAAATTTAATTTTTCAACAAAGGGTTTCCGGAAATACGTTCGATGATAGTTTAACTGTGACTTATCTCTTTAGTCATTATAAAAATTGCAATTGCGTGTTGGTCTTATCTAAACTTTTGAACAAGTATGTAGTCTATTTGGGGGTACTGTTTATTCTTGAACTAAATAAATATAATGCTTCTACAACATTAGTAGCAAACAAAAATCTTAGCAATTCACCACCAGAGTATATATCAACAAAGCAATAAAATTCAGTAAGTTTAAGGGGGAGGGGGATTATTTATTAATTCGAAATACTGGTAATATTTTTACGTAATACGATAAAGATGTTTTTTTAAAGAGAAAAATATTTATCACATATTTTGAAAATGCACATAGGCTTAGCATTTATCAAAATCAAATCAGAAATATGACCTTACCTCAGTGTTTTAATTATGTTTATCACAATATTTTAAAAATGCACATAGGCTTTTAGCATTTATCAAAATCAAATCAGAAATATCACCTTACCTCAGTGTTTTAATTATGTTTATCACAATATTTCAAAAATGCACATAGGCTTAGCATTTATCAAAATCAAATCATAAATATCACCTTACCTCAGTGTTTTAATTATGTTTATCACAATATTTAAAAAAAATGTTTAATATCAACAAAAATACTTTGAAGGTTCTTCTTTAAAAAGTCTTCTTCTTTTTTAAATAGATTAAAGAGGGCATAGTTTAATTTTTTTCATAAATACTAACTTAATCTCTCGAGTCTTTTTGACAGTAAATGATAATGTTTCTTAAATGTGCTGTTAAACTTTTAAATGGCAATAAAAAGTGTGTTTTTAATGGAATAACATGACCTGTATGGGTCCATTTCGGGCTGGGAGAAATATCTCCCCAAAAGACTACTTGACAGCTATTTGTTTTCTGGGAGAAATATCTCCCAAGTAGACTCGAGGGGTTGAATTTTTTTTTATGCGGATTACAAAACTTTTGGTTTATTTTTCAAAAAGTTGCGTTAAAGGAATGCAATTATCTTTTTCGACTTTTTAAAATTTTGTAAAACGTAATTAGGACGGTCCGATAAATCAAATTTTTTGATTTAGTTTTGTAAATGCTTATTTTTCTCTGTATAAATGTCATCTTTGTCGTATTGCGTAATAATATATATATATATGTGTATATATATTGTAAAAATTTTGTCTACAGTGCCAGGGAACATTTGTCCCTCTTCCTGTGTCAACTGTGGTTAGAGGTGCATAAATGTGGAGATAATCTTCTCTACCCAGTGAGCGGGCTGTATATTGCTACTATAGGGCTTTTATTTAATTTATTTCAAAGAATTGTAAACTGTGTTTTATGTGCTAGCGGCACTTGCTGATGGTAATCTTATATTTAAGCCCGCTCACTAAGGTAATGGAGAGTAGATAATCAATGTATCGAATGAATAAACAATCCCTTTCCGACGTCCCTCTCCCCGTTTCAGTAAACCGATCTATTTGACTTAAGCGCATATTAATAATAATTGGATGATTTGTATAGCGCCGTTTTTGTGAAAAATCACCTCAAGGGCGCTTTGACTTAAGCGCAGTTTTGGGTGTATTGCTCGCGAAGGGATTTTTTTTCAACTTACTATCGTTTTGTCTGTATCTGTTTTAGCTCTCTATATTTAAAAAAATATTGTTGTCTGTCTGTCCTCAATTTTCTCATTCGCTAAAAATGGAGCAATTTGTTCTTATTAGTGCCGGAAAGGTTTTAAGAGTAGTTTGAATAAATTACAGAATGTAAAACTGTTGCTATAAAGTATGAAAACATTGAACCCGCCATGTTATATTGAGGTTAGCCCATAGGTATTCCACTCTGGTTAGCCACAGATTACATATTCAAAAGAAGAAGATTTGTTTGGGTAGAATATTTTCAAAATGGAAAACACAAGTAGGTACCTACATAAGAACTTTATTACTTAAATATATTTTGAAAAAATAAATGTTTGGAATGAAATTAGAACACAAAAAGCCATCATGAAAATTATACTTAAAGTCCCTGTAAGAACTAGCACTAACGAAATCTTTAACAGACTTAACATTATGTCAATAAAACAATTATACTCTAAAAGAATACTACTTTACATTCGTAAATACAAAAAACAAGAGAAAACAACAATCACACATATTAGAAACACTAGATCTAAGAGTCAAAAACAAATACAACAAGGAACCACAAACACAACATTTGGACAAAAAAACTTCTTCTACTATGGTTCTAAAATCTACAACAAAATCCCACTATCCTTTAAAAATCACAACAACCATGATAAATTTAAAAATCAAATAAAACAATGAATACGTGACTCCCTATAACATAGGGAGATCTGAAATAGAAAATACATTAACACCAAATATAGACCAAAACCGAAACCACTCAACTCCACTTAAAACACCTCACCATAGAATTATTTATATTTTTTTCATCAAGCACGTCAATGAAATATAATGTAACTTAATATTTTGTAAATGAAATCCTTAGCACGGGAAATCCCAGTGACGATATCATTATTTGTTATTTTGTATAAAAAAAAGAAAATAATGAACCATTATTATTATATATATAAATAAAATATTCAAATTAATGTTTCTTTGTTTAGAGATGATAAATTGCTGTCAAATCAATTATGGTACCCAAACGACAAATAAGAATTCACAACTTCATCACTTTATTCCAAAAAATATATATAATCCCGAGCAAGGCCGGGTACACATCAGCTAGTATATATATATACGAGGTGTGTTCAAAAGAAAAGGTGAATTTTGAATTTTCGCGGGCTGTGTACATTCGATTATCGACAAACCACTGATCCAAAATGGCTGATAATACTAACATATGATAAACATATGCGTACCAACATAAAAAAAATTAAAAAATGTACACGGCCCGCGAAAATTCTAAATTCACATTTTTTTTTGAACACACCTCGTATATATGGATTAATTCATTTCGCTAACTATTTCTAAGATTAAGAAGTGATCAATAAACATATAAAAAAAACATGCGTAAGGTAAATAATAAATAATTAAATAACTAAACAGAAGAAACTGTTAATTATGTAACACTTAATAATACTTAAAATATTATTCGGAACATCAAAATAACAATTTTCTAGGAATGTCCGTCTAGAAGGACCATTTGTAGTAATTCGTGTATTTTTTATAAGCTATTTTCAGTAGCATAGAGCGTATAATTGTATGAAAAAAACCGGCAAGCACCGAAATAACTAAGTACCTGCTTGAAAAAAGATTTCTCTACAACTTCAACGACAATGTTAAGGCATTTGAATAATTCAAAGCCTACTTGTTAGGAAAGAAATCCAGAAATTTGCGTAAAAAAAATAACGCATCATTTGCGCCCTAATTCGTAGCCCTAATCAAAAGTTTAATTTGAAAGTAACGGAGATGAACCGTCGCGCCTCGGATGACAGGTACTCTTAGTTGAAATTAGTGATGACAATTAGCAGTAATGTCATCCAGGAATCTGTTTCTGGAAACCTTTTGTTGAAAATTAGAACTTTTTGGAAACCTGTCTCCATTCAAAAACTTGTCGCTTGTCAGGTAAGTGCTTCTGAATCAATGGTTTGTGAATATTTTTATTTATTAAAATGTCAAATAGTAGCGTATTCTCGGACATTCGAAAGGACTGAGAAAATTATTTAATTAATTGAAATGAAAAATGTTTTTGTTTTAGGAAGTTTATGGCAGGAGTTCCTCAAGGTTCCATATTAGGTCCAATTTTGTATATTATTTATGTATCATTCATTAAATACATTTTTAGACATGTAAAGCACTTTGTGTATGCGGATGATACTGCTTTGGTAATTTCTAGCAGTGATTAGCAAACATGTATGGACCTTTTACAAAAAAACTACATTGAACTTTTAAAATGGTAGCATGATTATGGATCAATTATAAATGCGAAAAAAAAACTAAATTGATGCACATAAGATCCCCAAATGCAAAGGTATATATTACACCTGAAATAAAAACACATACTTCAGATTGTTTACAAGATGGTATTTCTGCATCGTGTACATGTGAAAATGTTGAACTTGTGAAATCATATGTTTATTTAGGTGTCATTATTGATTGTTTTTTTAAGTGGGATTTACAAATAAATAAGGTTTGTGTACGATTAAGATCAATTATTAGTAGATTATTTAAATTAAAATTCATTGTTCCAATCTGTACACATCGAATAATTTATTTATCATTAGCGGAATCTGTTATAAGGTATGGAATTACAGCCTGGGGACTTTCCTGTAAAACAAACATCAATCATGTTCAATCAGTACAAAATTCACTGGTTAAATTATTAGCTCATAAAAGTTTATACGAACAAAGGCGTAATATTCCATACTTTTATCAGAGTCTCAAAATTCTTTCAGTTAGATCAATTCTGCGGTACAAAATTATATTTCAGCACATAAATAACCCCATATTTAATACAAATAGACTAGGGCATAATTACAATACTCGTCTCAATTTGAATGAAGGATTAATGGTTCCTAAGCATAAAAACAAATATGGACAAAGAACTTTTGAACACATGATTCCTAGTGGTATAAATATGTTACCCGCTGAAATAAAAAAAACTGTAATAAAATTAAACCATTAATAAACACATTGAAAATTTGGCTAGCTGAAAGAAGCTATTTGTATTAGAAATAAGGAAATATTATTTTATTTAAGATTTATTGCTTTCGTTTATGTTTTTATTTTATTTCATTTTTTTTAAATATATTTTTGCAGAAATATTTTAGAGTAATATTCTTTATAAATATTTATGTTTTAAGCTTGTTACATATGGCTTGTATGTTTTCATTTTATATATATATATATATATATATATATATTTTTTTTTAATGTTTTTATTTTACATATTTTGTAACCCTGTCTGCAAATTTTGCAAATGTTTTTGATAACAAGCTCCCGTTAGACAAACTACAAAAAAGTAGTTTATCGGGACTTTTTGAGTTGTATTTTTTTTCTGATGTAAAATTAAATAAAAAAAAATTAAATAAAAGTGACATTACTTTATTTATATATATTTTTGCATTCGACCGCTTTCGGTTGGACTTAACCTTCTTCGGAAATGAACGGTGATTGTTTCCTTCGATAAATATTTAATAAATGTTTATTGGTCCATTCTTCAACATCTTATGTTATTAGACCTTAAATTATACGCATTTGCGTATTTGAAAATGCATGATAAATATTTGAGCATTTTCAGTCGTTTGAGTATATTCGAGCCTTACCTATCACCTACTCCCTCATCCCTCCAGCTTTTTAGTTTTTTCAATTAAACAGATTGTGCAGATTTTTTACATTTTCCTGTTTTTCCCATAATGTAGGCATATGTTTTGACACTGTGAGTGGATGTTTGCATGTTGCGGAATTTTACTGCATACAATTCCACAATGAAATAAAAAACTGTATTACAAATAAACAATTAATAAATTTGATTAGATAATAAGAAAATATGTTTTTATATGATGTTTTTGTAGAAATATTTTTGAGTAAGATTCTTGAGAAATATTTATGTTTTAACTTTGTTAAGTGAGTTTTTTATTTTATATAGATTTTGAGTTTTAAAAAACTACATAAAACTAGTTTATCGGACTTTTTGCATTGTATTTTTTTCTTTTGTAAAACTATTGTTTTTTTTTAATCTCTAGTTATTACTATTTCCACACAACCCTGCTGATTATAGATACACTGATAATAAATAAATTAGATCTGATGAGAATCGGGCACGTATTGACAGATTTTTTATTGTAAACCCGTTGTTACGGAAAACATTTGGGTCGACTAGAAATCAATAGTTACCTAAAGACATGAAAGGTTGATGTGATAATATAATTTTTAAAAATAATAATGACTTACCCTTACGAAGTGTTGAACACTCTCCAGTAGCATTCCGTACATCTTGTGTTCGTTTTAATTCCCACTTATAAACACTTTAATGTCTTGAGTTCAGTCCTAATGGATGATTCAATTATATTTTATTACACTCGGAACAATAACACTCAATGATTCTTAATTCGCACTTGACGTGTTCGCTAACTAATTAAAAACACAACAGTTCTGCGTAGGTATGGGACCTTTGAAGAAAAAAGAAGGTTATTTTCAGCGGAATTTGGGGGGTTAAGAAACGTTGCTATACTTTATTTTATAAAATTAGATTTAACTTAATAAATCTCCGTGATACCATATTTATGTTTGAAATTGTTCGGATTTGTTATGCTCATAAATATGGCTGCAAAAGTGGATAAATTATAATATTTTTTTTATAATTTTCAAAAAATATGAAATTGACATTAACGGCAGTATTTAAAAAGCTTCAGATGGGACGTTGCTTTCCTGGTAGAGCAGAAGTCCCGTGTTTGAGCCTTGGTCTTGAGTGTCGTCGTTCATCTCATATTTCTTAAAATATTACTAATATTGTTTCAATCGTTGATACTTAAGGCTGCGCGGCCTGTTTCATAAAAAAAAGCTTAATTTTGGATTTGAGGCCAAAATACCCAGCCAAATTAAATGATAAAAATAAATGTATACTAAATATCTAGTACGGATTATAAGAATTACATTTATTTTTGTTTTAAATTATGTAATATAGGCCATTAAAGAAATCGATTTTATTTTATTTAAGAAATTATTTGCGGGTTAGTGGTATTTTTTATTATTTTTCATATGTTCTATGTAAATAAGATTACATAAACATCTAAAACAAAACATTTTTTCGGCTTGATATTATAAAATATGTACGGCAAATTTGTGATCCAAGATAAATTAGTCATTTTTTTTTTAATTTATGCCATCATAATGCTGATTTTTACACTTTTTAATATTATTTTTTTATTTTATAATTCATTATATTTTCGTAGTAGAGGTATAATTTTTTTTTCACCATTTTTTTAACCCCCAAATAATTAAAAAGTTGTATCTGAAATCGTTAAAAATCGATTTATTTAAAGGCCAATATTCCATAATTTAAAAAAAAAATACTTCTAATCCGTACTAGATATTTGGTATAACTTTTGATTATAAAAGGATCATTCGATTCGGGTGAGAATTTTGGCCTCAAATCCAAAATTCAGTTTTGTATGAAACAGGCCGTCCAACCGTTCCTCTTAATATTTTTATTCAAATTATGTGATGACAAATTTTTCGACGGCCATAATGAATTATAATCGCAGAAAAAAACTTTTTTTCGTATTCTCCAATTTCGTAGGAAAGTATTAAAGGGGTACTGCTGTCACGACGAAAATGTTCTCGGAAACATCAGCAAATGCGACCTGTCTGTACTATAGAAAGCCCTGACAAAGGACAGAAGGTTAAATCATTGAGAAAATAGTTGAATACAGTCCTAAAAATATTGTTATATTTAAGCTATATATTTATAAATTTCCTTCTATGTGTCAGTCGCTAGACCAGGGATAACAAATCGATGGTTCTATGAAAAAATATTTAATTCTAATTCGAAAGAAAAAAACATTTTGAAAGGGAAATAGTACCTACTCGCTGCCAGATACTTTAAGAACGATGAAAAAATAGAAACGACTTCCTCTAATTATATATCAAAATTAAGAGGTTGCGTAATGTTAACATACGTGATGGATTTTTCTTTTAATTGTAACTGAAATTTGAGAGATATTTCACTCTTCAATGACTGTGTGAATTTATTGGCGGACAGCTTTACTTAGCGGTGGTGAAACAGATAACATAGTGCACGAGTGTGCTAATCGATAAGCAGCGCTAAACTATTGTTTACTCGGGGGTGGTGAAAAACCCCTTACAATGAAAGTTTGATGGACCTTGCAAAAATAGCTCCACAACAGTCGAAATGAACGTTGAGAATGTATAACTACTTGTCTTCGTCTTTAACTATAGTGTGTTCAGAAATACGAGATAAGCTAAGTATTTATAAACTGTCAGTAAATAAATTTTCAAACAACAACAAACACTGAACAGGTATTTCCTAGAAATTGTAATTATACATAAATGAAAGAAATATTTGTCGCTATTTACATTAAGACCTTTAGACTCGTAGATTTCAGACAGAACAATTAAATTGATCAGCTTTCCAAGAAAGAAATTTGATAATCGAAAATGTTTGATCTATATCACAAGAATTGAGGAAAAATTTAGCTTGCTTCGGGCACACGGATACGCCCACAGCATATAACAATGTCTCAGATTTGTTTAATTTTTCAATTATACATGTATGTTTTGCTTTCTAAAACAAAGTGGAATAACTTACTTGGTAGTTCATAAACAATAAAATTTATAATGAAACACTATGGCTACCGCTAAATATGTGTGGAAGAATTAAAGTTTGTTTTTCTGATTCTGATAATCGCAATAAAAACATGTAATATTAATATTCTCATTCACAATAATTCATTTAAAAAAAACTGAACATTCCGAAACGGTTCAAAAGACGTCATTATGGTGTAGGTAACGCCACTGGCTGGTAAAACGGCTGTCACCGCCGTTGGCCGGTGTGACGTCAACAACAACATATTCACGACCAAAAACGAACATGTCGTTTTGGTAGCAAATCAGAAACGGAACATTATAAATCGGTAAAAAAAAAATTAAAAAATTCCGTCGTTATAGTCATTTATTTCTTATTTTTATTTTCGATAATAAAAAAAACTAATGATAATATCCTATTAGCCACAATATATTTTGACCAAGTTTCGGAAGATAGTTTGCTATCGCTGCCAAAGGTCGAAAAATATCATATTTAGGAAGATCTCATAATGGACGTCTTGGGCCTAATGTAAATACCGAAGGGATTAATTAATGTAATAGTGGTGGAAGGGTAAAGCAAACAATTCTGAATCTATATTACGTCGATGAATCGTGTCAATGGGACGAGGGTAATGGAATAGGTAGATACTAATTGTAAGAAGGCCTCGTCTCTGAATGCATATGTGAGTGTGAATTGTCGATCGCGAGACATGATTGGCTGAGCGGCTGAATCGGAAGCAAAGTACAGGATGTTCTTTGTGAAGCTGATGAAAAATTACTTTATAGGGATAGTGGTGAGGGAGGTGGTGGTGGGGGTGGGAGGGGTAGGGTGTGGTAGTGGTTGTGGAGGGGGGTGCTGGTGGGAGGGGGAGGTGGTGGTGGGGTAGTGGTAGTGGTAGGTGTAGGGGTAGGGGTAGGGGTAGGTGTAGGAGTAATGGTAGGGGTAGGGGTAGGGGTAGGGGTAGGGGTAGGGGCAGGGGTAGGGGTAGGGGTAGGGGTAGGGGTAGGGGTAGGGGTAGGGGTAGGGGTAGGGGTAGGGGTAGGGGTAGGGGTAGGGGTAGGGGTAGGGGTAGGAGTAGGGGTAGGGGTAGGAGTAGGGTATGGATAAGGGTAGGGGTAGTAATGAGAGTATGTGTAGGGGTAACACATCACAACCTCACAACTTTACTCCAAGCCATTCATAGCCCCGAGCAACACCGGGTACTTCAGCTAGTTATCGATAAAATTAAACTTTATAACTATTTTGGAAGGAGATCTAACTTCTGAGTAGGGTTATTCAGTCATCCACATTACTCGTGATGACGGTGAAAATAAAGGAAATCAATAATTAATTAATTAATCAATCAATGTTTCTCGCGCCAATCGATAAGTCATTTTCCAAAGGTCCATCAAACTTTTCAATAAACGCCTCTTCATTATTACTTTTTGATTGATTTTATTATTCCCGGAATTTATCATAATTAACTACTTAATATTTTTATGACAGTGGTAAAACCAATTTTCGAAGATTCGTCGAACTTCTCAATGAAAGATTTTAATAAGATTTCAATCTAGATTCTTCTAGATGAAAGATGAAAAATCTTTCATCCTAGTAATTTATGTTTCTATGTGCTACGCCTTTAAACACAAAATGTATTGTAGATAGCAATGTATTTGCTGTACCTAAAAAAAAGACAATTAATGCGACACTTTAGAATATGTATAGTCAATTCGAGAAGGTTCCATCTATTCTTCTGTGTGCAAAACCCCTTTACAATTAAGGGTTATTTTAAATAAACATTTCAGTAATTCTAATTGCTTTTCAATTGTAGAACAATATACTACGTATTTTTATTATTAAACTTATTACTATCAATATCACCAAAAAAAATTGAATTGAATGAATAATAAATTAATGTTAATTATTAAAAAAAAATATCTTACCAAACATACTATGTCAATATGATGAAATATTAAATTGAAAATTAAACATTGTAAAGAAATCTTCTTTTTGGTCGAAATTCTTAATAACATAAAACAAATTTGTCTTCCAACGTAAATTGGTAATTTTAAATTTAAATGGAAGTTCATTAAAATGCTTTTTAACCTTAGAGTAAAAATATCTAAATAATATAAAAATATAAAAGTTATTTTAATACTCTTTTATTTTATATCTCATTTACATAGTAGATAGGACAATTTTTTTGTCTTTTTTTTTATAATTGCCATGAACTCGTAAATCCTTCTGAAAGTTGCCTCTAAAAGTAAGTAAAATCGAATTATTCAATGGAATACGTTTATAATTTATAATTTAAAACAAATATAAAGAAAAAAGCGGTGTGACAGACATTATTTTCAATATCTTTTGACAAAAAAATATCTTTAATTTTAATTGGGAATGTTGGTCTCAAATCAGAAAAAGTTTCGTATGAATTCTGTCACAATTAGTTGAAATTAAAAACTTCCAGATTACAACTTAAAAACTTTAAATGTTCCAAACTTAGATTCCAACTGTTGTTGATTCTATTTTATTCCAATATAGTTTAATCAAGAATAAACTTCCCCGTGACAATTTTTTTTTTTTCAAAAACATCAGTTGAAACCCTTTCACTCTAACCCAAGTGCTGAAAAGTTGGTTTAAATAAATTTTTTTAACAAATCGAAATTGGCATTTTTTTTTAATTGCTGTGAATAAGTGACGTTTTGTACAGCAATTAAAAAGATCTTAAAGTCTAGCGGGAAATAATATTACGAACCCTATAAGTGATGTCCTCTTAAATTATTGCACTCGATTTCTTCAATTATTATCTTGTCATCCGGGGGATAAGCAAAAAGCTCAGAACTTGTAGCTACTTGGATAATTCGCTCTACGGATTCCGAATCTAGAAAATCCAAGATTTCAAGAATCCGAGAAGAAAGGAAAGCAAGAAAAACAAGAGAATAAATTTAAACAGGAGGAATATCTGAAACAACCTCTCTAGAAACCTTCTACTATTCCTTTATATTATATCCTCTTCACCATTTCCGTTGAACATCTATCATCCCCAACCTTGGGGTTGCAATACAGCCAACAGTTCCGGTGTCGGTTGTAGAATCAATGATATTACTGAACGCAGACATGTAAAGTTATACGAATAAAATACAAATTATGTTACTCCGGTTTCCTTTCACAAATGTATTCTCTGAGCATTGGAAATAATATATTATACAGAAGAAAAAGAACTAAAGCTGATGAAATATGACAGGATTCGATAAGCCTTTTATAGAGCCAACGAAATTAGGTTCATTTGGTAAAGGATTTTCTAGACTCCCATAGGAAGGATGAAACTTAAATAAAGAAGGTTAAATTAAAATCCAGGATGATCATTCTTCCCGTTGAATAAAATAAAAAAGCCTTTTTAAAAGCATTAGCAGGAAGTGGATGCCATACTAAACCAATTTTATTTTTTGCCACCAGGCAAGCTGAGCAAATAATAGACGCAGAACACAAGGGAATAATAGAGTTTATCGAAATTTATGCAAATTCATACTATGAATGTCATCGACAAAGGACGAATGCTATATTTTTACTTACATTTAGGTAAATCATATTTAAATAATCGTGAGTTGCAATGACTTATAAAAGGGTGTGAACAAGCTAAAACTTTTTGAAATTTTGTTCATCAGTTTGATTGAACCTTCCATGTTAAAATGACAAATGACATTAATTTAATGTAAATCGTTCTGTCTTTCCCTGTTTTAAATTATATTGCGTATTACTTAATGATAACATTATTTAAAAGTATAAAGAGTTCATATTAACGGGGAGAGGGACGTCGGAGAGTTATTTTTTATTAATTCAAAATAATGGTAATATTATTGTGCATTACGATAAACATGTTTTACAAAAACAATTAATGAGTAGAATATCCTTAAAAAGTGCTGTGAAGGGTTTTCTGTAACTTGTCGTTGAGATAAATTAAAAAAGGGTGTAGTTTAATTTTTTCATGAACACTACGTAACTTTAATGTTTTTTTTTGTGTAATGCGGATTACAAATCTTAGGTTATGTTTATTTACAAAAACGCAACGATAAAGGATTAAAAATACCTTTCTCCACTTTAAAAATCATATTGGTATTTTAAATATTTTGTAAAACATACAATAGGACGGTCAGAAAAAGTAATATTTATATTATATTTTGATAAATGCTAAGCCTTTGTAAATTTATAAAATATTTTTCTATTTAAAAGCATTATGTTTATCTTATTGCGTAATAATACTATCATTATTTTGAATTAATAAATAATAACTCTCCGACGTCCCTTTCGCCCTTAAGTGCTTTTAGTGTCTATTAAACTTAGTGTATAGATGAAAAAAAAGAATGCATTTTTTTGTTTTCGATTTTGTGAGGAGTCATATTATTCCCCAGTGTAATTCAATTGCTTAATTTTTTACACCAATGTTCGAAATTAATATTTTAACTAAACGATTATTTCAGACTCTCCTGCCTATTTCAAATAATAATAAAAAAAAAACATTTTTTAACTCATTCTAACTATAACCCAAGAGTAAACATATTTTTAATAACTAATAAATAAAATAAGTTCCATTTTGAGTTGAATCCGATTAAATACGATACTGGAATATATAAAACTTAAAGCATTTTTATTCCGATTTAAAACGGTCGGACTTTTCAATATAGGCATCGAAATCTCTTTTATTTGTTTTACGTATGCGTAAAGGCATTGTTGGTTCATAACAATATACGAGTACATACATTAATGGTAGCGGGATAGCTAACAACGCTACAATTGATAATTAAAAAATAAAATGAAAATAAATGTCTGGCAATGTTAAATACGCGGTTACGTGTATTAATTCTTCAAACGAAAAACTTTTTTAAACACATAATTTTGTGTACAAACATAAATAAACAGAATTTTCAAACACAGTAAAAAAAATCGCGTCTATCGTAAATTATTACATTTTGCAAAACAAATGAAACCACATGAAGGATACACGCGAATAAAAACTAATTCGAAAGCACCAACAAGCGGAAAACGGAAACTTATTCAATCGAGAAATACTACGCAAATGTTTTAGACTTGAAAGAACAAAATTCTCGGTGAGCTCTGACCGTGGGCGGGCTTTACGTTCCGCGGTAGGCGGGATACTGACTGAGGACTTCTGATGGCACTGCCAGTGAAGTTCTCCCTCTACGCGTATATACAGATAGAGTAGGCGCCCACAAGGGTAGGGCGGAAGAGTTTCGGGGTGTTTTAAGGGCGGGAAAACGGTTTCATCAACGGGGAAATGATGATACGAGTTGTGTTGATGGATTTGGTTGTTTTCTTTGCATTTTAAAGATGGTATTTTTATGCGGTAGTGAATTTGTTAGAAGTTGACGTACGGTTTTAGGTTTATTTATTTTTTGTTTTCACACAAGGTTAGTTTGCTTTAATTTTTTTTTACTATATATTCAAGAAAAGAATGTTACATAATTTACAACAACAAAACAATTAAATAATAATGTTTATATAAGATGTACCCCAAGCGAACTTGTGTGTATGGGTGTGTGTTTTTTTATTATTTTTATTTGTTTATTTATATGTTATATTATTCAGTACATATTTCCGGGGTATTTTTTAGGGTGAAATTTAAAATATTTAAATTGTTATTTGTGTTACTGATTTGTTCTGGCAATGAATTTAAAAAAAATTACGTACCTAAAGTCATTTAGAGGAGTATTTGAAACTTTCCATAGTAGGCGACATTATTAACCACTATAAATGTTTGTAAATGTAAATAATTATCATCAAAAATTTCAATTCAGCCCTTGTAGAATTTTTTTCCATTTTTAAAAATATTTTTTAAATCTGTTCTCCAGTCCTAAATTCGAAAAAAAAACATTAATATTTAAAATAAATACCAACCCTTCTTTAGCCACTAACCATCTAATAAATTTAATATCAATAACAAATAAGAATAACACAGAACTGTAATATCACGCGATGTGCACTGTGCAGTGTTTTCTAATATTGTGTCCTGTGCGTGCAAAATCATTTATCTTCCCAGGCTAAAACTTTATAATATAACGTGTTAATCTGGAGTTACCTGCAGGTAAGTATGTTTCTGTATCTGTTTGTACATAATAAGGTAAACCGTAGCAAGCAATATTTGTACAGTGCCCCTGAGGTTATTTTTCACAAAAACGGCGTTATATAAATTATCAAAGTACTTCCCGAAGACAGCAGAATTAAGGCACATTAATTTATTGTGTGGTTGAAGGGAGGGAGTGGGGAGAACGGGAGGTGTATGTATTTTTATTATACTAAATGCAAGAAGGAAAATATAAATATTTATACCAATTGATTTAAAGGATGTGTAAATAAATAATTTAAAAAAAACGTTACAAAAAATCTTTTAAAATGTATGAAAAAAAACATTTACGACAACGCACGCCGCTAGGGGCGCTAGTGAGCATTTTGCTATAATGAGAGCATTTAAATATTTACAGAAATAATTTTTTTTTTTAAATTATACGAATTGTGATATCTTGTGTCAAAAGTCTAAAAATAAATAAAAAATTAAAGAAAAGATTTCACAATTTATTATATAAATGTTTTATTCTCTTTGTTATCCACCAGACCAAGCGCGCATGGTGAGCGGTGAGGCTTATAACTGTTGTTAGCAAAATCATATGTAGGTTACATAATATTTTTTTTCGTTCTCTGTAAATTAATAAGATTATATTTCATAGGAAATCTATTAAAATATATGAAAAAAACAATTTGTACAATTCGGGCCGCTAGAGGGCACTAATGTAGCGTGTTGCCAGCAAATGTCAGGAACTGGAGGTATTGTCATTTTAGAATATTTGACGTACCAAGGCACGGTGTTACCAAGTTATCAAAAAAAAATATATGTATTGTTTAGTGTGTAAGAAATTAATTTAAAAAAAAAAACTTAAATTCAAGCGAGATAAGCCATCAAAATATCGTGTATTCCTCCGGCTTTGATCCAAAACGGATATAAATCTATTTGAGAAACATTAATGTACTAGAAATAGTTTTTATAGATAATGAGAACATTGTGGCTTTGTGGAAAATACTTTAATTCAAATCGTGAGAAGTAACTTAGAATCCCAATAATCGCAAACAAGAGAGGAAAGATATTCTACGGCGCTCGTAAAAATCTTTAAAATCAGTGTTTTGTTTACTTTTACGCCAAATTAAATATAACATTATTTTCGTCCAGCTAACATTATTATGCTAATTTAAAAAAAATTGCCTTCGTACGTACCCACATGGGTACTAGCGAACATTTAAAAAAGCGACAGGTTTCCATCTATCGAAAAATCCTGTAAGCTTTTAACCGATCGTTTTACAACTTCGTTATGTCGGTATTACAGAAATACACACGAGCCAACGATATAGCTTTGCCGGTCGTGAATAGCGCCACCTTGTTTAGTTTAAAAATAAAGTGTACGTTGTCGCTAACGTTTTTAGTTCCTAATTGCGCCACCGATGAAGTTATTCCTCGAACTGTACGTTATATTTTGGTGTTGGTCCCACTGAGGCAGTGCTCAGATTTCACGGCAGTGTTTCTCAGCAGCTGTTCGTGAGATGTTTGGGAAAGTGCTGAACTCCCGGAATTGACATAAGAACAATATAAACGATTGTGATTTTCAGTAAATGTGTATCAAAACTCGTAAGGGTGAAGTTATAATGGTGTTGTGTTTCAGTGATATCAAATAACCCAACAGGATTTGAGTGTTAAATACCATGTGAGTATTATTATGATACTTTACCATTTTAGGGGCGCAAGGCTCCTCTCTGAATCAATGCAACACGTTACCGCAATTACAATGCTTTTGTTTACATATTTTCAAAATTCAAACTCTTCCACATTTTAACAAATTCCTCGTTCCACTGTTTTGTATTTTGTATATAAATTCAGCATGTTTTGCGCCCGAATGTCAAATGTAATTAGAACCATTATTTCCTTTCACCGTTACCTACAGAAAGAAATCCGAGGTGTAAAAATACATCAAATTATCTGGTGATAATCGTGACTGGAATATGCACGTGTAAAACTCGGTAATAAACGTTTCAAGTGATTGTTATCCTATATCTTCTACTGAAGTACGGTTACAAAATATTGTTAGTTTTGACATTTCATCTTACCTACTCCTTTCCTTGTGTGTGATTTTTGTCACATCTGTCGGGTATGTAAATGTATTTTATCATTATTAAATGCTTGTTTATACATATTTATAGCAGTATTTATTGATTTTTATCAATATCACCCATAAATGAATTTACTAGGCATGACATAATATAAATATGAAAGCTGTCTCATGATGTTCCACTAAGCTAGGTGAATTTTTTAAAGATAATTTCTATTTTATTTAAATATGTTTGTCTCATTTGAATGTTACCAATCTACATTTTTTTATAAATAATAACAATTGACCTGTGTACTTATTGTTTTGATTTGGTATCATAAAACCAAACTTGCATATTATTATATTTGTTGCTTGTAAACAAGATTTTTTTAGATTCCTTTTATCTTTATTGTTGATTATCCTGTTTTGTATATCTGTCATTTTGTGATAATAAGTGTGTACATAATCGTGTTATCAAATATTTACTAAATGTATGAATTCAGTCTACCAAGTTGGAAGTATTATAAAAAATTAAATCTGTTACAAAACATGTGCAAGAGAAAGTATTTATTGGATCAGTAATCAATTAAGAACGCTATAAACATTGCATAATATTGTAATACTTCATTGAGCCCAATATGGTGCAATTATCACATGTTGGGTGGTGCAATGTATCTTGTAAGATGATGATATCGAGGTTAACTTATTAGCGCTGAGAAGAAACTTTATTTTTCGTATTGTCGTTGGTAAAATCTCTCATAGAATGGTAGAACTTTTTTATATCTGGAATATGCAATATATGGTTTGTTTCAATTGGCTGTCCAAAAATGAATAAAATGTAATTATATTTCTATGAAGGACGGGTAGGTACCTGAACATTTAAAAATAATTTTACTACATAATGTGATAATATTTGAACGCAGACTGTTTCTTCAAAATTTTTACATAATCTTGGCTTTTGAAAAGGGAAAGTCGTTTGGTACAAACTTACCTGAATATCTTCAGGGCATTAAAACAAATATGCTGTTTTATATAACTGTTTTTGTACAATTATATGAATCTTCAGTGGCATGGTTTTTAAAGTTATAATCCAGTGAATAATATAAATATGTCCATTATACTTTAATATTCTATCATACTTCTTTGGAGCAGAAACATTCATTTTTGGTGTTACAAGGTGCAATCAACATACACAAACTAGTAAATTTATTTTTGTATTAATAATTTTCTTACGGTATTATTTTTTCTGGTTGAAAGTCAATACCCGCTTTAACCGAGACAAATTTCTTTCATGGTGAATGTTTTTCATCGTTGAAATAATATTCCTCGTACTTAACTTTATGAGTCTTATTTCGATACATACCAGTGTTTAATTTAATTAGATTACTGCTCTTGTCAATTCATATGGAATCTTTTGTCAATCTGCACCACTCCGTAGACTTGGGTAATTATCATTTCCAGAACTATTGAGCTCGGTAATTGACATTCCACACAACTGGTTTGCCCGACACTGGCTAAAGCCACAGCGTCGAAAGGTTCGACTATCTGGTCGTCCTATCCTAAAGTAGGTTTGGCATCAGGAAAGGACGACCGGAGGGTTGAAGCTTTTGACGCGGTGGCTTCAGTCAGTATCGGGCAAACCAGTCGTGTGGAAGGCCCACAACAGCTGGACTTGGTTTTCATATTAGCAGTCATGCTGCTGTGATAATGATATTACAACTTTTCCATACCACAAACTACATTGTATTCAATCAAAGTGTTAGTACTGCCAACGGTTGGCTTTATTAAAGTAGCACTATTTGCATGCCTGTCGTGCTCAGAATTTGACTTGTTTGCCGCACTTACAGTGGCAGATGTTAAGTCATTAAGACTTGTGATGGCAAATGTTTCCACCTTATATACACAAGAGTTACAACTGCCTGGAGCCAGAGAGACTAGCAACGCCATTATTAGGGAATGTTTTTTATATAAAAAAGTGAAGAGTGGGAGGGAAATAAATATAGGGACATATCTTTTCTGATCCAGATCTGCTAATACAATAGATCTGGATCAGAAAATGGCAAATATGTATGGTCACCTCGAGAGCGTTTCCTCTTGGGTTAAAAAATAACCTCGTCCAATTTAATGTTTTAAAGACCCAATCATTTCTGATTACGTTCAAAAGGGATCCAAATGATATTCTAGTCTCTTTCAACGGAAGCAATCTTCCCAACATGCCTTCCCAACCTGTGACCAGCTCAGCCACGGGGGCTCCTTCGAAGCCAGGGTCAACTTACCCTCTCAGAAGCTGGGTGTGCTGTACAGGTTCCACAGATACTTTAATAGTATGCAAATGCTGGTCCTGTACACATCGCAAGTGCTCCCCACTGTTGGATTTGGTAGCCACCTCTCGTTTGGAACCCCAAAATACCTGATAAAAATCGACTCTGTGCAGAAATGGACTGTCCCTTTTATATATTACTCTATCTTAATAAACGGATGGCAATCTTTAGAGCACAGGCGTCAGGTGGGAATGCTGTCCTTGTTCTACTGGTATTTCAATGGAAGATGCTTTAAGGAACTATCGTCATTGATCTCTTCGGAACCGGTGCATAGTCGGGAAACACGCTAAACGCGTGCCCAACATTTGCATACGGTTGACATTTGTCACATGGAACGGGTCGCTTCTACGACTCGTTCTTAAACAGCTCGGCTGTGGAATGATCTTCCAGCCTCTGTGTTTCCTCCATCCTACAAACGGGTCTCTTCAAGACCCAAGTTCACTCCTTCCTATCCTCTGAAAAACCTTCCACACAGCATCCCCAAAGATGATATAGTCCTTGAGGGAAATTATTTCTCTCCCTCGGGGTCTCTCTAAAAAAAAACTCCTTATGCAGGTGGCGAAAAGGTTGAAATTCCCGCTTAACACCGGTCGCCTGTTACGATTTACGCAAAGTAAAAAACATCGCAAGCGCGTGTTTTGTTTTATTTTATAAAGCTCAGTCATAATTATTAAAATGTTTTACGGTCATATTCTAAAAAACTTAATTTTTCATAGTGAATAAACAATACAAGAATATCGGAAAAATGGTTCGTAAGTGGGAGATTTTGCACTTAAAATTTTTTTTTTAGCTCCGGTACTTTTTTTTTCTAGACTTATAAAAAGGCTCACAAAAAATGGCCGTTTACACGAAAGGCCAAGGTGTATTTTACATGTAGGATTTAATTAAATCATCTATGATATATCTAGGCCATCCAATTTTCAAACTAAAACAAATAAAATAAAATAAAATAAATGATTTTGCATTACTTCCCTTTGCATCGCCTTAACGGGGAGAGGGACGTCGGAGAGTTATTATTTATTAATTCAAAATAATGATAGTATTATTCATTACGCCATACGATAAACATAATGTTTTTAAATAGAAAATTATTTATTAAATATTTTATAAATTTACATAGGCTTAGCATTTATCAAAATCCAATCAGAAATATTACTTTTTTCTGACTGTTCCATTATATGTTTTACAAAATATTTAAAATACGAATATGATTTTTAAAGTGGAGAAAAGTATTTTTAATACATAGTATTTTTTCATAAAAAAAGTAAACCACACACCGTTCTTTTTTTAAATTTATCTTATCGGCAAGTTACAGGAAAACCTTCACAGCATTTTTTAAGGATATTTAACTTTTTAAATGTTTTTGTAAAACATGCGTAGGATGGTCAGAAATGTGTAATATTTCTGATTCTATTTTGATAAATGTTATGCCATGAAAATGAAAAAAAACACGTAATAAACATTTTTCTCTTTAAAAATACCATGTTTATCATATTGCACAATAATATTATCATTATTTTGAATTAATAAATAATAACTCTCCGATGTCCCTCTCCCTGTTAAACTTTTTTTATTAGTTTTTTTTTTATCTGGGGTTTGTTAAAGAGACAATTCGGAATATGCGGAATTCGGAATGCTATAATATCATAAATTGATGCGTTGCTTGTAAAATAGCAATGTAGCAATATCCAAATACTTTTAAAAAAATAAATTATTTTCATTAATTTCTATGTCATTTTGACATAAGGTAAGGTATAAATATAAAAAATGCATATATATATATATTATAGAATTTTTTTCATAGTCCTCCTCACTAGCCGATTCTGCGCTGAGGCGAACTAGGTTTTGAATAAGGGGGTTTCAGCGACTTCTATATTTCAACTTCAAGGTTTAGGTAGGGTATTTTCAGTAACTTTTATGACGTTGTTTTAAGAATACTAGTCATTTCTTCTTCTGTTAATTCCATAAGCCAAGTTTTATAATGCAATTATTTATTGAATTACTATGTTCGATATTAAGTGAGAGATTGTTGTATAATTTTACAGCAAAAAATTCAGAGCTTCTTTGTCCAAAAGTAGTATTACACTTACGTACATTTAGCTTGTCTAGTTGCTTTGCTCTGGTATTATGATTATTAGGAGTTATAGCCGTTTTGTCCCTTTGTGAGATGATGAACCAGAATATTTTTGGCAAAGGTTTTGTGTACACTTGGAACGTCGAAATATTTAAAGATCAAACATACTTCCCATATTTCCTTCGTGCACTGAACCTTCTTCTTCATTTCATTCCTCAATACTCGAGGAACTACTTCCGACATGCTCCAAGCAGTGGGACTACTGCATCATGGTGTTAAAATAAAATAACCATTAAAATATTTGCGTTCATTGTTTGCATGTCATTCCAAGGCTTGTATTCTTGCATAGTCAAAGCATGAGTCAGACTGGACCACATCGTTAAAGGAAAGGAGTGGGTGGTGGGTGGCGTTGCTAGTACTAAACTTACTTAACGTGTTCGTAGAATCTGTTATCTTATCTTCAGCATGCAGTATTTGTCTACTTAGAATAACTGCTGTCTTTACCTAACCATGCGACACTCTTCTAGGTGGCGCCATATTGTACGATTGAAGCTATTCACATTTTTGTGTTAGTCTTCCATTTTTTTTTTGCTTTTCAATATTGTTGTAACAATCTAATCTTCTCTATATATAAAAATGAATGTTTGTCCAGTGTGTCCTCGATTTTCTCCAAAATTACTCGACCGGTCTCGCTGAAAATAGTACAGTTTGTTCTTATAAGTTCCGGGAAGGTTTAGAGAGTAGTTTGCAAGAAATCCAATATGTAAAACTGTTGCTATAACGTTTTAAAATAAGTATGAAAAACATTGAACCAGCCATGTTGTATTGAGGTTAGCCCATAGATATACCACTCTGGTTAGCCACATATTACATATTCAAAAGATGGTTTTTTTGGGTAGAATATTTTCAAAATAGAAAACTCGAGTAGGTACCTACTTAAGAACTTTATTATTTAGATGTATTTTGATAATTGATGTTTGGAATGAAATGAAAAAAAAAATTGAAAATAATCGTTTTTAGCGCAAATTTTCGTGAAAAATAATTCATAACTAAAAAAGTTTAAAACGAAACGTAAAATCTGTACGTACTTCCCGGGATGATTTAATTTAAACTACAGTTAAAATTTCAAGTAAATCGATTATCATATAGAAGTTATGTTTCAGGCCAGTTTTACAAATGTAGTTTTGAGTTTTACACGTTTTTCGTTTCACATGGCATTTATTCGTTTAAAAACAATACCTCTAGTCGTGCCTGCCTCATACCTGCAAAAACATTTTGAACGGCCGATTCCTTCGACGCGGTAGCTTCAGTTAGTACGGATGAAAACGGTCGTCTGTAGGCACTGTAATATGACGGGAAAACCATTGTGTTAAACTTGTTTATGATGCATTTCCCCTCAAGAACGATTATAATACAGCATCAGCCTCAAGAAATTATTATTTACATAATATTCATGATTTACCCATCAAAGAACTTTATCGTGCTAAATAAGCATAAAGCATTTTAATTACTGTAATAAAATACTAATACCACAATGATAAATTTCAAATAGGATACATTTTACAAACAATACAACATTACGATATTGTTTCGCAAGTAAAGAATTTATGTAGCTACTTCGCGTTATTTATAATTTAATATGAATAATATATTTTTATTTAAATTGAAAGTGGATAATAACATTCCACTTCAAACCTCCCTACCAGCCGCATGACGTCCAGGAAACCTTTTTGGACTGAAGGCGAAGACTGCTTCTATCATGATGCTCCCCTGAAGAGTCGTGGCGAACTCAGTGGCAGACCTCGAAAGTGAAAAACGAGCACCTCGTTGTAGAACCTACTATTAAATTGTCAGGGTTCTCTCTCCCTTAGAAGACGCGAACCTCATTAAAATGCATCCGGTGCAGCCACAGCAGTTGTGCGCATATGATGCATAAATGGGGCCTAAAGGATTCCGAACTGTGTGAATGTGGACACATTCAAACAACAGAACACATAGTAGAAGAATGTCCCCTTCATTAGTTTCTGTGCTGAACCAAGTGACTCCCGATGCCGTCGATTGGCTGAATAATCTCAGAATCTCACTATGACCTCTACCAACTCTCCTCCACCATACGAAGAAGAAGAATTTATCTTGAAAAATGAAGGTATACGGCCGTTCTTCCCAACCCTATTGAGCAACTGTTGAGCCGAAATTTTGTATCAACACTGTTCAATTGCACAAATACGCTCCTCCCAACAAAATTTTCGATCAAATTTACAAGCAATTTATGATATTGATTTTTGAGGATTAAGTTCCTCTCGACAGGAGGACTAGTTATAAAAAAGTGTTAAAAACTTAAATGGAGTTCTACGAATTAAACACAAAAACAATTAAGAAGTGTCAAATGTCATTTTTGGTGTGCGATTTATTTTACGCTATTCAAATATTGAATGACAAAAATTTATTTCCATTTTCGAATGTAAAAAACATTTTTTTGTATATTTTAAATAAAATTGTAAAAAACCCTTTTTTCCTTATTATAAGCTACTTTTTTCACGGAGGAGAAACTTCAAATGTTAAATGTACGAAACGAGATGTACTTTTGCGGCATTTGATGTAATTTAATTGTCTATTAAAGTGGGCGGGCACTATTTTATTACCTATGAAAGTTTCGTGCCGTCAGAGCTCACCATTTTCTCTATGTATAAAAATATTGTTTGTCCTCGAGTTTCTTTAAAATTACTCGACCAGTTTCGCTGAAAATAGCACAGTTTGTTCTTGTTAGTGCCGGGAAGGTTTAGAGAGTAGTTTGCATGAAATCCAATATGTAAAACTGTTGCTATAATGTTTAAAATTAATATGAAAAACATTGAACCCGCCATTTGTATTGAGGTTAGCTCATAGATAACTACTCTGTTTAGCCACATATTACATATTCAAAAGAAGGTTTATTTGGGTAGAATATTTTCAAAATGGAAAACACAATGGGGTACCTACTTGTATAGATATATTTTGAAAAAATAAATGTTTGGAATGAAATAAAAATTTCAAATGAATGTTTCTTTGTTTAGACATAGTAAAAGTCGTCACAAGGCATTACTTTCGCTGTCAAATCAATTATGGCACCCAAACGACCAGCAAGAATTTACAACGTCATAACTTTATTCCAAAAAAAATCAATAACCCCGTGCAAGGCTGGGTACACAGCTAGTGTTTCATAAAACAGTACAAACAGATTTTTATCTGTTTAGTTTAAATTGTGATAAAACTGTATCTAACAAAACTGGGGTAGGAACTTTCAAATAGATTTTCCCAAGTATTTGAATGTGTTCCATTTTAATATTTTTCGTTGTATTATCAAGTAGATACTGAACAAAATCAATGGGCTTGGTTTTGACAGGTTACTGGATGGGAATACACAAAGAGAATGTAGGGGTGGAGAGAGGTCGGAGATTGGTTGGATGAGAGAGAAATTCGGAGAAATGTGTTATTGAAATTATTTAGGAGCAGTAATTTCAGGATAATAAACAGAAAGGGAAGAGAATAATACTCGGAATTATTAATGTAATCAAATGTATCCTGTAAACAAAGTTTAAATATACATATACACGTTTAGTGTTTATCCCCAGACACCATTAACAGGTTTCTATTTATTTTAGGGAAATTAACAGTTTCACATTATTACGGCTTATACAAACATGTGAAATATTTCAATTTAAAAAAAAAATGGTAATAGGTATTTAGGTCGTACAATAAGGAACTCCAGTGAAAAATATAATGGCTTTAAAAATATGTATTCATACAGATCAGCAAACACCGATTCTAAATATATAATTATACGTAGAATTTGTAAATCGTTATTTAAAAGTGAATAAAAATCATCTCATCAAAACTCCTTGTTACGTTGGTACCATTGCATTTGGAACATCTGACGTCATGCGCGCATTCTGTTTATGGATTAGTATAAAAAATTTTTTTTTTTCACTTTTGTACTTTTAATGTGTTTATTTAGTTTTGGCGAAATTTAAACTTAATTTGGGTGACTTTAAGCACTATAATGGTTGTTCAATAAAAAACTATTATTAGTGAAACAGATTGGAGTATTAATGAGCAAACCAATAATCAATACGGATATTATGATAATATTAATGCTCCATACTATTATTATTCTTCGAGTTAAAGTTTCTAAAAACGTCCATAATTTTATTACTTATATTTAGTTATGGTTTACTATAGTTATGGTTTACTATGCATAGAATATAAAATTATGCACGGAAAGGCTCATCTTTCCTTTTTTTCATATTTGACATTCTAACCTCAAAACTGATCAAATCCGACCGGCTATACATTTGGAGCGTTTTGGCGATTTGTGATTTGACTAGAGTTCTTCATTATGACAGTTGACTCGGATAAAAACATAAGATTGTGTGTATTGGTGTACCTGTACCTATATTTAGGTAAACATTTTCGAAGACTGATAGGGATATTGAAAGAAGCGTGAATGCAGGAAACTCCATTAACGGAGAACTGAACGCGGTTGGCGCAAACAAAAAGTTGTCCAAAGAAGCGAAGCTAACAGTCCACAATGGAGTGCCTATACCAACCCTGATGTATGGCAATGAGGCATGGAACTGCCAGAGGAAGGATGAAAGTAGACTGAATGCTGTAGAAATGAGATCTCTGAGACGAATGTGTTGTAAAACCATGTATGATTGTGTGAAAAATGACTCGTAAAGAATGCAAGGCTGATGTAAGCGTAATGAGCAAGATCAAGAAAGGGACGCTTAGATGGTTTGGGCATGTAGAGCGAATGAACGAAGAGAGGAGTGTAAGGAGAATATGTGGCGCGAATGTGAATGGAAGAAGAAGAAGCCGGGGACGTCCGAGGAAGACATGGCACGATCAAGTGAATCAAATACTTGAGTCGGGCCATGTCAGAAGTCGAAATAACAGAAGAGAATGTATGAGACGTTGTGTGCAAGTGAATGAAGTAAGAAGTGTTTGCCAAGATCAAGTAGTTTGGCGGTCCGTCCTCTCTGCCTACGCCTGCAGGAAACGGCATGATGGTTAGTTAGTTAGTTATGGTGATATCCTTGCCAAACATCACCGATTAACAGAAGTTTGTCTTGTTTACATCTGTTTATTGTGTTTAGCGAGAAGAGTGTATGTTGGTCGAATTTGAATAGTTTAAAAGGTATTACATTTATATGAAAAGTTTTCCAGTTTGTTATTTTTATTATTCGAATAACAGGTTTGAAACATGCTCTATGCAAGCACTGCATCTTCGCAGTGGCGGTCCGTGGCCTATCTCATTAGGAGTTCAGTGGGAGATTAAAAAAGTGAGAAAAAAAATCCTTCTATATAAAAAAAAATTACTGTGTCGCTTTTTTCAATTTTATGTATATTTTTCACTAGATCTAAAGAAATTTCATCATATCACTGCACCAGAAATAGCCACCCGGCAACAAGAAACACTTCTACGATTCATTAAAACGTCCGTGGCTAATGAGTAATAAGATGTAGGTTGCAAAGAATTGTTTTTAATACGAAATCACAATTTACGTAAGATTTTTTTATGCTTTTTTTATATAAAATGTATTATTTTCATCAATTAACTTATTTTAATAACGACTTGAAATTGTTGTTTCTTGCAAAATACTATTCCGTATTTTTCATTTATTTATTTATCTATACAATCTAAAAGTTATAAAATATTTATGGTACTGCCTGTTTCACTAGGAGATCCTGTGTTGAGAGCAGGCAAAATTTTCTCCCCTATATATAGCTGCGCACACTGTCGCCTTGCAGATTCCGAAGGATTGCACGGTTTGTCGCTGAAGCGCCGCGAGTATGACAATGTATTAACAATTTATAGTGCCGTGTTCAGGTGAACTTGGTTGCGATCTATCCATTCTCTTCAGTTCTATCAAACCATTTCCCCGCTGGAGTAGTCAAATGTAATGGACTATGTATTGTCACTTTCACGTGGTTTTGTTGCATTCGTTATTCAATCTTCCCAACACGACCTCCATTGATTGATATGCTTGGTGTAACAGGTATAGGGTCTCCGTCGAAACCAGAGTAAAGGTAGCCTATCAGAAGCTGGGCGCACTGTACAGAGTCTGCAGATATTTTAATAGTTCACAATTGTTGAGCCTGTACAAATTGCAAGTACGCCCCACAGTAGAATTTGGCAGCCACGGTTCATTTGATAGATTCCCCTATCTTAACAAACGGATTGCAATCTTTGGAGCACAGACGTCATGTTGGAATGCTGTCCTTGTTCTACCAGTTTTTTTAAAATTGAAGATTCTCTTACGAACTAGCGTCATTGATCGCTTAGCGACCGACCGGTGCCCAGTCGGGAAACACGCCAAACACGCCCCCAACATTTGCACACGGTTGACATTTATCACATGAGAACGGGTCGCTTCTCCGACTCGTTCTTGTGTTCAACAGCTTAGCTGTGGAATGATCTGTTGGCCTCTGTGTTTCATCCCTCCTACAACATGGGTCTCTTCAAGCCCTGAGTTCACTCCTTCCTATCTCTTAAAGACTCCACACAGCATCCACAAAGATGGTATAGACCTTGAGGGAAATTATTTCCCACACAGCTGTGTGGAGTTACTGTAAAAAAAATCCTAACTACATGGGTATTTTTATTATATTGTATACTCATTTTACATATTTAAAAAAAAAAATTATATTGTAATATTGTCATAGGTGTAATTTATATTATAATAAGTACATCGATAGTATAGAGCATATTCATAAAATACAAAAAAGAATATTTAAAATGTTGATAGTGTCTAATTCAACAATGTGTATGTATAATTCAATATAATTTGCGACAAAAAAGGAACAGTAGGTGAATTGGTGAATTGATATTCCTACGTATGTATGTTATCATGGCTTAGAGCTTTATACCAACCCTTGACGTGAACCAACTCACGTATTCTAAAAACGTATATAAATTTTGATTCCTCGATCATGCCATGTTTTATGCTTCTAAACATGAATCATATATCACGTAGCAATTTCAATACTGACTGGGTGTAATTTTCCTCACTTTAGCTGAATAGCTCATTTATATTGCCATGACTTGCGTATTAATTATTTATAATATTACGTTAACTCTTTCAGACCCGAATTTTAACTGGCAGTGTTAAGAAATATTTGATTAGTAGAATTATTAGAAAATTTTTGTTGTAGTTTTTTTTCCAGTACTGTTTCACACAAAACTTAATTTTGGATTTGTTGCCAAAATATCCACCCAAAATGAATGACCTTTCTTTTAAATTAAACGTATAGTAAATATCTAGTACGGATTGGAAGTATTTTATTTATTTTTGTTTTAAATTATGAAATATAGGCCATTAAAGAAATCAATGTTTCATGATTTTAACGTTTTTTCGGGTCGATACTTTAAATTATACGCTACGGCAAATTTGTGTTCGAACGTAAATTGGTCGTTTTGAATTTAATTTAAGTCCATCGTGATGCTTATTTTAACAACTTTGGTTTTGGTTTATTTTTTTTGTTTTTTTTTGTTTAATGTTTATACTGAAAATACTTTTGTTTTCAATTTTCCTTACAAATAAAGATATCATTTTAAAAATAGAAAGCTTTTTATTTCCTATTGATTGAATCTTGATTTATCCTTCACTTCCAAAACATTAAATGCGTTTTTCTCAAAACTTCGAATTTGAGTTAAACTGTTTTTCAAAATATACCGACGATATTATTATCTATTACAGTCTCTATGGGACGTGAGGGATTGCACTAACCTTCCAACATCCCTCAGTAAAGACATTTATTATTTATTTTTTTTTTTCGAAGGAAGCAAACACTTAAACACAAAAAGAAAAAAAAAACAAAAAAAATATATATATATTTGTATTAAAAGCTAATTGTTACAAATAAATAATAAATGTATTAAATGAAAAAACACAATTTGTAAAACACCACTTATCAATAAAAGTGGTGTTTTACAAATTGTGTTTTTTCATATTTTTGGGCACTTGTGATTTGTACAGGGTCAGTAGTTGTGTACTATTAAAGTACCTGCGGGCTCTGTACAGTACGCCCTGCTTCTGAGAGGCTAACTTTACTCCGGCTTCGATGGAGCCCCCATACCTGAGCTGGTCTCTTGGGTTTACACCAAGCATATCAATGGAGGGCTTTTTGGGAAGATTGCTTCTATTAAAGGAGACTAGATTGTACGGTACGAAAGTGTTAATTGCATTTAGAGTTGTCGATCTAATGATATGTGATATTATTGCGTAATTAAGCCCCGAGCTCTTATATTTGGAATGTATTATTATTGGTTATACATATATAAATTGCCAAATTAATTATTTAATACGGAAATATAAACTCGTCAAATTCGACAAAATAATAATATATTATGATTTTCTTCAACTTTCTATATCCGTCATTAAAAGTTTTTGCTTAGTTGCTTCTTGTTTCGAAAGAACAAACTCGTTTCGAACTAAATGGGCACTACAGTAAGACCTCGGTTAGTGAAGTGGAGAGCTTCACCAAAACACTTATCGGACTAATAAAGTTAATGATGAAATGTTTGACTAAGGCTTCAAATCAGATATGTTGTAAAAATCGCAAATAAAATACATCACTTTAAATGGCTAGGGCTGTGTTTATTTTATTTTTAAATTTTGTTTTTTTATTTTTTTTTTGGAAATCCAACAGTTTACAAACGAAACCTTTTATCAACCTAATTGACAACCCTGCCATCCTCGCCACTATTAAATTAAATTTACCGACGAGAAACACAAGAAAAACTGTATCATTTTTCTCCAACACTTACACTAACTAACTCTCAGTCTCATTCATTAACCAATAGGATGCATGATGTGGGCAGCAGGTTTGGAGGTGTTGTTGATGTAGTTGCTGACTCCATTTATACAGTAAAGCATCATCTATACCAATACTTTGACGAATCCTACAATATGTAATATTGTAGATTGGATAATAGGTAATATTGTAGATTGGATAATGTAGCAATAATGATTTGTGTTATGATATTGTTTAACTTTTCTATATTATGTATGTACTTGTAATTTTCGATAGCTCTTTATATTATGTTCTAAAATCCACGTAAATCCAGATGGGCGTACGAGTATAATCAAGTAAATTAATAAATAATTATTATGTTAAATATATTCAAAAAATGTACTAATATTAGGTTTTCACTTAAGTATTTAAACCATTCAATTAAAAAAAGAAAAGTTACAAGGTTAGCCTATGAGGCTAGGATGATGGGAGGGAGAGGAAGGGAAAGGATCTAGTCTGTGTAGAGTAATATGTATTGTGTTAATGTTATTTATTAATTTTAGGTTTGAGATTATAAAGGGCTGAGTTGAATAAGTCGAACTCACTGTATGAAGTGTTAGAAATGTGTGAAGCGCTGTGAATAAAGTATTTTTGTTTTGAGTTAGTGTTGCATTGAGATAGGTTTAGTATGTGGATTTGTCTGGTTTTTCTGTTAGGCGCTCTCAATTGAATTCGTTCAAGTAATTCAAGGCAATATCACAGAAGTGGCTATTTTTTGTAAAAACAGTACGTCTGCGGAATTTGTACGGCTAGTGACCAGGTCTGATATCCAGGTATTTCCCAACCTCTCTGTTCCCTATCACCTTCCTCTTCCCATTTTGTAAGACACATCAATAAAGTTAATTATGCTTGAAATGGATAGGGCTGTGTTTAGTGACCGGATCTTATAGTCCCGCTGGATCAGTTTCAACTCTGGTACCGTAATCATATTTATAAAATGGTCTTCACGTACAATGGTGGAAAGAATAAGGAATACAGTCATTTTTTATATTTTATGAATACATATAAATGTCGGTTTAATGATTAAAATAGTTTTCAAAGTTAGAATTTTTCAAAGCCCCCCAAATCGCTTGAAATCTGACTGTGTTGACTTATGACCATACGTAGGCTGTGTGTAGTTTTTCAAGTTCCGGTATTAATTATTGTGCATTGTGTATTTGATAATGGACATTTTATTACATTCATAATAAGTGTAAATTTATCATATTGAAACAATTTATCAACGTAGAATGATTATGACATAAAAACATTTGTAAAATATTTTCATTCTTTTGAACGGGTCGTTTTTATTAGGGTAGGCACAGCTTTTCTGCCTATATGCACTGCACGCCGCTGGCGTGACGTCATACGTGCGTTGTTTTGTCGATTAACAGCACAGAGCAAATAATACATAGAGGTACGGGAAAACTCCAAAATAAGAGGGGCGAACTAGATATGCCGCCGATATTTTTTTTATTTTTCAATATTTAAATTGGTGACACGCCTAGCTCGCCCCTCGCCCTCTTATGTTGGTTTGTTCCCCTTGCATGCCAGGGCAACTCTATATGTTATTTATTCTGTGGTCGGTATTAATTCGCCATGCATCATGGTATGTGATCTTGAACTTCTCCACGCTCTGAGATTTCACCAATTTCAGATTCGGATCAGAAGACCTACGTAAGAGACTTTCGATTATGCAAATGAATGACATGCCCGCTTTTTGTATTTTTATTACCTTCTGGTCTCCGCACATAATTATTTTATTTTTAATGACAATCAGTATGCATCGTGGCGAGTGGAGACTGAATCTATTATTTACGGAAACCTCTGTAACCTACTTTTCTTTATTCATCAGTATTTGATGTACGATTGGCTAGGTCCTTTCCAGTGGCGTGCAGTCCACAAAGGCTGAAACGAAAAGCACAAGTACGTCCAACAGTTGAATTTGGAACTCGGGAATTGGGCTGAAGCTGCCAAATAATTGATAAACCTGCTTGCTAAGGAGGACGGTTCGTCTTATTGACAATCCGTTGTTAAAAGACCAACTGTCATCTCTAATGCACAGATGCAATGTAGGTATGCTGAGTCTATTCCACAGATATTTCTATGGAGCCTACTCGAAGGAGTTAGCAGCGTGATCCCCTTCGCGCCGGTGCACGCGCGTAAAACTCGACGGACACAAGGGAAACATCCGGTCACAGTTGATGTTGACTTCGTGAGAATGGATCGTTTCTCTAAATCGTTTTTTGTGTAAATCGGCTCGTATGTGGAACGGGCTGCCGGGATCTATCTTTCCTTCTACATTTAATCCGAGCCTCTTCAAGGGCCGCATTAACAAATCCCTTCCTGCAGCCCCTCATAACGTTGCCTAACCGGATAGCGATATATTTCCCCTGTATGTGCTTTGTACATGCAGGGGCGCTCTTGTGAGGTGTCGCATAAAATAAAAAATAGGCTTGAGCTCGAAATCAAAATCGGATAATGCATATCAGGAGATTTAACAGGTGCAGTCCTCCGGTAAAAAAGCAACTATTCCAGACATACTGCATGAGCTTTTACACTAGCGAACTATGGACAATATACAAGGCGTCATGGACACACTCCGAGTAAAATATAACCACGCTTACAGGGCGCTGTTCGGCCTCCCTTGGCGATGCAGCGCTTCGCAGATGTTCGCAGAGGGAAGGGTGCATGGGTTCGCTGCTTTGATGCGCCACAGAATAGCCGGGACGAGTCAGCGCTACCGGAGATCGGAAAACACTCTTGTCCCCCAGTGGCAGGGCACTGTAGCATAAGTGCTAAATATGTTATTTTAATTTAATTTTAATTTATTTTTTATATTCTATTTCTACATCATCTAATTTTTTAATTATTTTTTAAATGTATTCTTTTTATATGGCAGACAGAGTATTGCACTCATCGCCTACCGCTCCGTCTACCGAGATACTGCAGCGCTACGATATTGTTCCATGGACCTTACACGGTTGATCGACAAAACTCCATATCAATACTATTTTGACTAAATCCGTTAACTATGGTTATTAGGCGGCGTTAGGCGGTTTGTTCTAGCACCGTCAATACTCGATTTAAAATATTTCGACAGCTTGTAGACAAAAGTCCGCCTAATTTAGCGCGCCCTCTCGGGTGACAGATAAGCTCCGCCGAACTGTCAATATACTAACCTGGGATAAGTAAAATCGGTTGGTGATGTATTGAAAATAAATTGGTGCTTAAAAAAAATGTGTTTATTTTATTTAATAGATTTCTGTCTTTTCAGTGTATTGGTCATAGTCGTCACAGAATAGAAAGAACCTCATCATCGCCGGTCCATCCGTAAGGCTATAACTGTAGAAAGCGAGACGCTCAAGATAAAGCGGAAACGTTATTAGCTCATGAAGGTGTGAAGTCCCTCTACACTAAAATATATTTGGCAACATCGGTATGAAATATATCAGCTTTATGTGCCAATATTACCAAAATAAATCTGTTTACAATTTTAATCATTATTGAGGTAAAAAATCAATGGATACAAGAAGCGATTCCGCTCAGCAATTCTATTTATTTATTTATTATATTGCATACGCACTATATGGGCTCTTACATATTTTTAATTTAAATTACAATAATAACACAGGTGCAAAACACATCACAGTAGGTACATAGATAAAATAGATAGCCTTCACGAAATACAACAACTGATTATTTAATTTGTTTCATGAACAAATTCAGCAATAACATCGTGTACAAGTAAGTGCCATTCCAAATAATTAACAACAGCGGCGAATATACAAAACACACCTCACATCACTGACACTTATACTCTAGATACATATCTTATTAATAATTGTTGGGGATGTACGCAATAATCGTCATTTTATATTTGTATTCTGTGCAGCTGAACATATATACTATGTATGAGAAAAGCATTAACCTTTTGCGTGAAGTCTAGGTACAAGTGAATTTTTGAATGACTTAGTCCTTAAAACCACTGTATTTAATATCTAAATATCTACATGTTTCAGGAGCAAAGCTCCCCTCTTTAAATTTTTTATCCCGAAGAGATGAGCTTTGCTCCTGAAACATGTATATATTTACATGTTGAATTCGGTGATTTTAAACAAAATAATTATTACTGATTTAATAAATATGATTTCAGTAAGTTATTTTACATCATTTGAAGAAACATAAGTTATTAAATTGAATTCACCCTTCTCAGTTAAACAATGATTTAATTGGAGGACCTTTTCCGATTTAGCCTATGTCTATCAACCATATTGTAATGTATTTTTAAGTGGCTTTAGTATATCTAATTGCAAGTCTCTGTATTTCCAGAAGACGACCCAATTAATTATTAGTCCCTTGTCGAAGCTGTGATCCACTTCGATTTCTAGGAAATGGGGATAGTACTGTAACTAATAAATTAATATGCTTAGATATATATTTTTTCAATATCATGGAATATCGTAAATGAATCATTATTATTGTCTCAACTGACAAGCATGAATCTGTTTATTTTGTCTTATCTCAGCAAAAACCCTTGAATGTAGTACTTTAGCCACATGAAATTTTCACAGCTCGAAGTTGACTCAACTTTAAGATGATTTTTGAAATCAGATTGAAAAATAAAGTAATATTATGAATAAATTCAAAAGTACCAAATAAGTCAAGTTTTATAAAATTATCCTATAACAGTACTGAAAAATATAATCTAAGTAAAATCATGGTTTGTTACCCCTGATACCCAAAATTAATTGTACCAGTCTGAATATTCAGTCACAGGCTGAAACCGGTCACGGTCAAAAAAGAAGTGGAATAAAATTAAAAAGTGTATTTTATTTAATCACAATAAACACTGTTTTGTTGGCTCCATATTTTGATTTGTTCAATAAGTAAAAAAAGAGTTACTCGGGCGAAGCCGGAAATTTACCATTATCATGATGTATTATGCAAATTTAAAGTTTAAAAAAAAACCGTCTTACGGAAATTGTGGCATATTTGATTAAATCCATTCGAAATTTAAAACGTGATTCGACAGTATGAAACGAATTCAACATAAAAGAAAGTGAAATCTTTCCCCCTTCGGTTCACTTCTTTCCCAACCTTCCTTTTCCCCACCCCATATCCTTCAGCTTAACAATATACCCCAATTGGACATGCCACAGTTTCCCTAGATAAGGTTAGTTAGGGAGTGGTGTTAACATAAAAAAACTTCCCACTGTTTTTGACAACTATTTGGGTGATGCGACCAATCACATCAATAAGAAATAATGATCCGTCGTCAATCCAAGATGGATTTTCCAAAATGGTAATCTGCTTTCTGACACAAAATTAATTATTGTGTGTTATCCAGTTATTTTGACGTTTCCCAGTTACACTTTACAAATTATTTCTACATAATCCCAAGAAATATGTAAACAAATTGCCCCATCCTAGTCCCTTATCATGTTTTCTAATCTTGGTTTTATTTTTTCCTCTCTCAAATTACATCAGCAAAGGATACCGAGAATGATTAATGACTCGCCTCTCTTTACTCTCACGGTACATGTTATACTTGTAATTTTGTTTTTATTTTATTATTTCACTTCTGAGAAATGTTAATGGTTCGTAAAATGAGATGAGCTCTCCTAACAGGTAAAAGACGAAAATATAAGAAAATATGAAAGAAATCCACGGTCTCCGCTTTTCGTAATTCGGTTTAGGCATCCGATAGCAATACTTTTCACTAACTTGCTATCCATCTCGCTTCCTCTAGCTCACCTCGTATACTTTTCGCTACCTTGCTATGCATCTCGCTTCCTCTAGCTCACCTCGTATTTCTCCTTCTATACGAATTATGAATCTCGAAGAAGTAGTGATGTGCGAACGTGATGCGCATCACTATTTCCATACTGCGAAATTGATTAAGTTATAGCTTGGCAATAAAATGTAGACATTTAATAAAATAGTTGAAATAAAATCAACATGAGAACATAGATGTTATATTATCTTCCCTTTCATTAGATCAAAGCAATCTGCTAAAAAAACTCCTGACTTTGTTATTTGAGTTAACTCAGGCGATAAACTTCGGATAGGTTAGGCATATTCTATCTTCTAATTGTCTGCTTTACCGTTGGTTGCTTTCTAAATAATACTGTTTCAAGCAGCTTGCTACAGTACGTAGTTTATTCATAGAATGTAGGTATATGTCTTCGTCATTCTGCTCTTGGTTGATTAATTATGGGAAAAATTTATGATATATGAGTCGTTGTGATTTATTGATACGTTTTCACTTGATATCATTACTGCGAATATATTATTATTTCCTGATGTGAGTGTGTTTCATAATGAATATATATTTAATATTTTATTCAGATTCCTTTTAGATCAAGGAATTTATGAAGTTGTCAGAAGCCAATACTGTGTTGGCTCGAAACCAAGCCTGACTAGGGGGCGAGTCTGTATCTTTTGTGTTAGTTAACGCAAGTTAAATCGGCCATAAAAAACCTGTTTTGACAGTTTTAATGAGAGCAGCGTCGTCCCTTGGGTTTGCAACGTAAAATTAACTTGTTAGTGCGATACGGACTACCAAATTGTCAAAATGTGTTGTTTATGTCCGATTTAACTTGCGTTAGCTAACGCAAAAAATACAGACTTGGTCAGCTGAACACACATAAACATAGAATCCTTTATCTAAAATAGCCTCAATTTTGAATGTGGGGTTTAAGAATTGTACAAAAGATTACTTAAAAAAATTGGTGAAATCCATGCCGAGATGTGAAATAGTATTGAAAATAAATTAGGAACAACGATGTACTAATTTATTTATTTATTGATAAATCTTAGTGTTTGGTTACTAAAATACAGTTTTTTTTAATAATTATTTTTTTATGTGATACCACACAAGAGTCCCAGCTGTTCAAAAATGTCTGGAACTAGTGAGACTGGCATCCCCAATTGGGGCATGTTGTGAGGCTGGCGGAATTGAGGAGGGGAACGAGATGGGTAGTGGAAGGTGGGCAAGTACCTGGCTATTCAGATGTGGTCACCAAACACGTCTAAAACCATTTGAAGCAACGTTTCGATTCGAATGGTGGTCTTTCACCAGGGTGATAATGACAGTATCTACCACTCTGGAACGTGTCGCAAATATAGTAAATATTATTTTTAATTAATAAATTGTGAAAATAACACAATTTAATTGAACCCGCGATCTCCGGATTCGTAGCCAAGGATCTCAACCACGGAGACAGTCAAAATATAGTACGTAATTTTTCAAATAAAAATACATTGGAAAAAAATGTTTAAATAATCTAATTGTTTGTTTTACAATTAAATTAGTGCGACATTGTTCAGTTCCAAATTTGTTATTGGGCGTTTTTTATGATATGACCTGAAAACATATCATTAAATCACAGTGACATCCGATATATTACAAAAAACTGCTTGGCTTTGATACCCGTAACAGACCTGAGCAATCTTCGCAATATCTTATTTCAAAATTTTAATATAAATTCTACGTATTTCAACTTAAACTCAACAAATAAATTCTCCTTATAGAATTCGTTCTTTTTTACTCGGGTATTTGAATGAATAATAAATTACTTGTTGAATCAGAATACGTAATTAAATACATTTTGAACCTGTTGTTTTTTGATAAAAAAATCTTTGACATGTCAAGTGGTTTAAAAAAAATTACTAATTATCACGCCGTTTCACCGGAGGAGTAAGCAGATAAGATAGACTACCACACAACTCTCTTGGCATACACTTCTTGCATTATTCATGGTCACGAATCTAATAAATGAGTTAAATAATATACTTTGTATTCACCACTTTATTAATATAAAGATATCTACATGTTTCGATATCGATGCTTTCTTCATCAGGAGTAATACTGATAATATGTCTAATAGTAATTTGGTAAAATTACGTCTCGTAAATAATTTAATATCTAACTAACCATCACACCGTTTCTTCACAGGGGTAGGCAGTGAGGACGAACCGCCAATCAACTCGATCTTGGTATACACTTCTTGCTTCATTCACATTCATACGACGTCTCATACATTTTCTTCTGTTATTCCGACTTCTGACATGACCCGACTCAAGCATTTGATTTACTTGATCGTGCCGGACGTCCCCGGCTTCTTCTTCCATTCGCATTCGCGTCCTATATTATCCTTACACTCCTTTCATCTTTCATTCGCTCTAGCTGCCCAAACCATCTAATCGTCCCTTTTTTAATCTTACTCATTACGTTTACATTAACATTTTTCACACGATCATACATGGTTTTACCACAGATTCGCCTCAGAGATCTCATTTCTACAGCATTCAATCTACTTTAATCCATCCTCTTGTCAGTTCCATGACTCACTGGCATACATCAGGGTTGGTATCAGCACTCCATTGTGGACTGGTAGCTTCCTAAATAATTTAATAATATTCACAAACGCCTCATCTACCAGACATCGTAAGGCATAAAATCTGAAAATATCTTTCCAAATGCCGCAGAGGTAGACATGAAAAATACTAGTCTAGGTGATAATCGAATTTTCAATAAGTAACTATTTTTCTCGGCATCAAGTGATCACATTATTTCGAAAATCTCACAAATCTAATTTGCTTTTCTTTCAAGAATATATAGAATACTAAAAAATAATATTAAATTAATCTATATTAAAACTGTATATTACTGATGAGGAGAGCATCGCTTTCGAAACATGTTGATATGTACGAGTATATATTAATAAAGTGTTGAATACAAAGTAATTTTTAATTCTTTTATTAACAATTACGCCACAAAATGAATACCAATCTTTTGAAGAAATTATAAATCTAATTTTTTTATATAAAACACACTGGATATCCAGACAAGCGAACTAAGTGTGTTTTTTCCCAGAATTCTTATTTCTGCGTAAGAATTTCTTTCGTAGGTCAATATTAACATTTTGACTAAACTTTAACACCTTAGAAAGTAGCAGAAAATCAAGGGGCTTCACCGGCGACAGCAAATCATAATTTATTTAATACAGATGTCAAAACACACCGTACAAGATTTGGGAAAGTCTTCAGAAGACCTCGTCTCTTCAATAATGCATTTAAAAATTCAGAAATTAATGTTTTAGCTATTGTAATTGAGCTGTATGAATGTTATTCTGAGATATGAGATATAAGTTAAATGATCTCACAAGGCGACATAAAATGATAATATATATATTTTTTTATTATAGGTGTCAAAAACGTCGCAAAAGATTTTGGAAAATTTTATTAAAAACCTCGTCATTATTTAATATGCAATCGAAAAGGCTTAAGTTATGTAAAATCTATGTAATGCCCGGTGCACACTAGGCGAGTATAACAATCCAGGATAGCAAGCTAGTTTGCCGGCGTCCTGTCCTGACAAGATCCTAGCTTACTAACTTTGGTTTAGCACAAACTGGAGCGGTTTACACGATGCTAGGAAATTTTAAGCCAGTAGTGATTACGGTAACCACGCGTCCGCGTCGTCAGTCCGTAGGGAAAAATGAACAGCGTACGTAGAAGAAGCACAAGACTGAAACAATTGCTTCGGAAACATGTATTGGACGAATTATTATAACCGTGTTTAAGTAATAACAATTATTCTGAACTTGCAAATCATATTTTAGAAACCAATCATTCTTTTGATATAAATAAAGGTTTAAGAATATTACATGTAAATGCAACCGGTTTACAAATAGAAAAATTTGAAATTTTAGAAATCAGAAATCATAGTGAATTAAATTTAATGAATAATCAAATGCTTTTTTAAAATAGCTATCTCTTGAATTTATTTTCATATTAATAATAAAAATAATTTCTTTTTTAATTTCCATTATAAATTTATTATTCAATGTTTTGTAATATTTTTTTATTAATTACTTACTTTAATCATTTTTTTTAATTACTTACCTACTTTAATCAGTTTTTGTTTATGTTTATAATTTGTCTATTCTTACATTATTGTGTTATATGTTTATCATTTGTCTATACTTGACATCATTATTTTTTAGTATTCTATATATTCCTGATGAAGAAACCATCGCTTTCGAAACATATAGATATGTGTATATTAATAAAGTGGTGAATACAAAATAAATTTTAATTCATTTTTAATAATGGTGCCACAAAGTGAATACCGATCTTTTGATCAAATTATATTATAAGAATTGCTAGAAAAACGTATTTGGACAAGACGAAGGAACGTGAAGCGTGTCTATTGCTTTTAGAAGAACTTTGCTGTGAAGGCCTAGGCGAGTACAAAGAGTTCTGCGAATTATGCTAGATATGTTTGATGTCGTGTGACGACAATTTTTTTTTGATATTTTTGCAAAGAAGCGATTCATCTACGTAAGAAAATACACAACGCATCGTTACCGTACCTTATCTGCTAATATACTTGCTATGAGCGGTCACACGAAGCTAGAAACAAAGCTAGGATTGAAATTTCGATGGTGGGGAGGCGCTACTAGCTCATTTAATAGAAGCCCATCCAATTAAAGTATCCTGTCCAGAAGCTAGCTTACCCGCTTCCTCTGTAGCTTACAAGGTTAAAAACAAAGCTAGTTCTATCTACACTTAGCTAGTGTTCCTAGCTTATTAGGTTTTTTTATTTACATTTTACAAAAAAAAATACAGTCCCGATAAACTACTTTTTTTGTAGTTTGTCTAACGGGAGCTTGTTATTCAAAACTCAAAATTAATATTTATTAATTGATAAACTTAAGTTTTTTTTTTTTTAAGGTTACAAAAAATATATATGAAAACATATGTAAAAAACTTAAAGCATAAATATTTCTCAAGAATCTTTTTGTCGTAAATATTTCTGCAAAAAAAAATACGACAACAATAAATCGTACATTATAAAATTCCTTATTATCTAATACAAATAGTTTCTTTCAACTAGCCAAGTTTTCAATATATTTATTAACTGTTTAATTTTAATACAGTTTTTTTATATATTTGTTTTTTTTTTTAGTTATTTGAGCGCATAACATATTTAAAAGCTAGGAACCATATGATCTTACTAGCAATAGTTTGTTATCCCGGCTTGGCTAAACTAGTCTCGTGTACACCGGGCATTAGTGTGATATTCTAATATTTCGTGAGATTTGAAGATATCCGCATGTCCTACATAATTACGAGTATATTCACAAGTAAGTTACATGTCAAGTAGACACTAGGCCTAGCATTACCTCGCCTGTAGAACCTCTAACTGTACGCTGGTAGTTTTTTACTGGTTGCATAACACTTGTTATACCTTCCACATCACGTTTCTCGCGCGGACAATCGGCAGAAGGAGAAGTGGGCAAGGCATTGCAAAGACTTGCGCCACGAATCGAAAGTGATTCTGCCTTGTGTTTGTGTCGCCCGGCCCGCGCTTGTAGTCATTTCTCTAACCCGTTTGGTCTCCTGCCTATGCGAAGTTTTAGAAATTTGCCGTTTCTCAAAGGTTACGTTTTCTTAGATTAATATTGCTCGGGATTGACTGATTACTTGCTATCTCATCGAGCCGATTCGCGATAGAAGATCCGTTAAGATAGTATTATGTATAGAGCCATTCAACTATTTTAACCTTGCGGGAACACGGTGTTTATTGAACTTGCCGACCCATGATTGGAAACGATACCTCTTTGTTTATTGCGTATTTATCAAAAATGTCCTTATTTATTTATTTAATACAAGCATAATAATATAGTACAAATAATTTTAAAAAAGTAACTGTTAAATGTGGCGTTAGATCGTACAATGAGATCAGAAAGTATATAAAAAATAAAAGTACTTCGTGAAGGATATAAAAGTAAAAGATATGCGTACATGTAAAACATATAGTAAACTTAAGTTAAATTAATATTTATTGAAAATATATGATAGTATAGCCTTCTTGCACTTACCTTCCGTGCAGTTAAATAGGTCCGCTACATCTGCGTATCTATTAATACCTTCATGTAATCTAGGTACAAGCGAGTGTTTGTAATGCTCAGTCCTGGTGTTGTTGCATTTAAACGGGATTTTGGAACGATTAGTTTTCGTAGGTATATGAAATTGAATGAGGTTAATCAAATCAGGGCTGTCTATACTACCATTTACAATTTTGAACATAAATATCAAGTCGGAAATAATTCTTCGATCTGGGAGTTTTAATAAATTTAGTTCTTTAATCAAGTTAGTATAGTTAATGCTTTCAATGGGAGTACCGAGTTTATAATGAATGTGACTTGGGAATTTATGTTGAATTTTTTTGATTGAATCTGATCGCATGTTGATAATGTTCATAGTTCGTCAACCCCAATGCATAACTAACTGTTCGATGATCACTTGTTGTTGCATTCACTATCTTTTTTACAAAATTAAAATAGTTCCTTAGATACATGTTTTTTACATCTTAATTTAAATATTTCGCTGGGAACTAAGCTATGCGTTTTAATACCTTTACGGTAAACTATGTTGTTTTTTTCTATTTGTTTCTTTTGTAATCTAATAACTTCTCTCTGTCTTGTATGGTGTTTGTGGAAATCTTTATTGTAATTTAGTTTGTCCAAGCATGGTGGTAGTAAATTGTAAAAAATTATTACGTTATAGTAAATTCTTTGTTGAACACTCATTATATCTAATTCTTGAGCATTATTTGTATTGCTCTATTCTGATTTTTTTTCCAGTTTTTTTAAGCTACCACCTGCATTATTTATTTAAAAAAATTTTGTGTGAATCAAATTTATTAAATTATGCAAGTATTTTTTTTTTTTTTTGTGACTGCTGTTTCGGCGTTCAAAGCCATTTTCAAACTGCGGTTAATCCACAATGTTCATCATCATTTAAATACAGGAAAACACATAAATGTAAAAACCTCACAGAATAAAGAATTTGAATTATTTTCTATCTAAATCGGTTTTATTGATAATAAACCATTATTTTTAAAAACCCGTCCAAATTCGAATTGGGTGGGAGTAAATAAAATCATATAAATAAGTCGTCCCAATGTGGACTAACCACAGTTTGAAAATGGCCTTGAACGCCGAAACAGCTGTTACAATAATACATACTAAAAATACTCGCAGAACTTAATAATAACATTATTAAATTAGATTTACATTAAATTAAAAAATATATATATATTTAAATGTAGTTCTACGAATTAAACACAAAAACAATTAATAACTACCTACATTACTTAGACAGAGAACACTAGAACAGTAGTCTATTTGCGGTGCAACGATTGTTTTATAAATTAGTAAACTTTTAGTGAAAATTTTCATAATTCTTTCAAGGAAAGACACCTTTGTAGCATGTTTTGTAATAAAATCTGCGTTTTCTTCAAGAGTCATCTTTGAATCTAATATTATTCCCAAGTTAATTTTATTTACATTTTTCAGGTTTTTATCATCCATTATTACTCGATGACATTATTACCAATGAGCATGTACTTTGTTTTTGAGATTGCTGACTTTATTTTGTTAATTTACAGTCATTATGTTTTATTCCTTGCGGTATGCTGATACGGTTGGATTTAGAAAGTCGAAATCTGGATCCGGAACGCTTCATCTCCACAAAAACCGTACCATGACCGAAACATTGCAAATTTTCGGTCTTTCATGCTGTAAAGTTTTTCGTCTTCACACCTGAACGCAAACTAATACTGAACTTGTTAAACCGTTTCTACAAGTGATACTATTAAAACTTCCCGTTCTATCGTTATATTTGTCCTGTATTATTACATCTTCTTAATCGTATATCGGTAAGATGGAAAGTCAGAAGATTCCATAGATAGATTGACAAATCTTAGGCTTTTCATGTGGCAGCATTTTTTTCTTGTTAGACGATTGACAAGTCATTTATCACGAGCATATAATTTGTGCAAATATCAAAAACATACAGTGACAAGTATTCAGTTAGTGTAGCGATAGGTCATGACTCATTTTGTTGAGAGCGGGAGTCACGGAACCAGCTCAATATTTTCGTACGACTCATAGTATGATTCAATTGAACAACAGCTCATTTAAGGGCGAGAGTTACGTCGGAGCGGAATTATTTATTATTTTGAAATATTGATAGTGTTATTACGCAATACGATAAACATAGTGTTTTTAAATATAAAAATATTTTATAAATTAACATAAGCTTGGCATTTATCAAAATCTAATCAAAAATATTACTTTTTTCTGACCGTCCGTATGTTTTACAAAATGTTTAAAATATGAATATAATTTTTAAAGTGGAGAAAAATATTTTTAATCCTTTCTCGTTACGTTTTTGTAAATAAACTTAACCAAAGATAATAATCCGCATTAAATTAAAAAAAAAAAAAAACATTAAAGTCACGTAGTGTTTATGAAAAATTTTAACTACACACTGTTCTTTTTTTTTAAATTATCTCATCGACAGGTTAAAGAAAAACCTTCACAGCATTTTTTAAGGATATTCAACTTTTTAAATGTTTTTGTAAAACATGCGTAGAACTGTCAGAAATGTGTAATATTTCTGATTTTATTTTGATAAATGCTAAGCCCATGCAAATTAAAAAAAAACGTAATAAATATTTTTCTCTTTAAAAACACCATGTTTATCGTATTGCACAATAATATTATCATTATTTATAATTTATAAATAATAACTCACCGACGTCCCTCTCCCCGGTAAGAGCCGGCCGTGACTTCCACGTCTCCCAGCTCATACCCCAGCTCGTACGATTTTCAGCTCCTAATACCAGCTTCCAGCCCATATGTGTAGGTACAAAGTGTCGAGATGCTAGACTCTCGGGCGCCGTTCACGTACTCTTCAGTGCCAACGCATCTGTAAATGCGGTAATTATTCTTATCTCTACACACGAATGCGTGAACCCTAACTACAAAGGCATGCTTTAAGATGTACCGTGGCGCCAAATATTAATTATCAGTACCGCGGTCGTGGGCATAATTTAGCCTTGTAGAGTTAGACACGTATACAATGATTTCATATAAACAAATTTGAACAAGGACCTTATTTAAAAATGCGTCATCGTAGAAATTCATAAGAATACTATGGAACATCTGAGATATGTTTATCTTTTCTAAGGTTTGTCAAAAAGAGTCACACTTCAATTGAGCCGTAGTACGGTTTACCAGGAGTCGTACGCTCACGGCTCGTTCTTGAACGACTCATCGCTACTATAGAGGAGTCTCTTATAGACTGCAAAACTTCTACGTAATGCACTGGCTTGAAAGTAAACACTCGCTCACGCTTCGCCTTGAGATAAGTTCTGTTAGCATCGCTACCAGCGAGATTCAAATTATAACCAATAGTCGGCTTTCAACTTAACGTAACTTTCATCAAGAGTAAATTTGTAAAATGAAGTGTTACACTGATGTGAATATTTATGTTAAAGATTTACATTTAATTAATCAGTGAATTATCGATGATTTAGAATTTTAGAACACAGATTTTATCTTTTTTTTTTGTTGATAGAGAGAACGCATATTTTAGTGCGTTAAATTATGGCATCGTTAGCGATGCTATAATTTAAGTCATCGCTAAATCCAAGAATATTTTCGTATTTCAATATGTTACTTACAAATTTTTCAAGAGATTGAAACTTCAATTTGTTTTGTTCTCTATTAACATTTAGTAATAATAATAATAATTTGGTTATTTCTGTAGCGCCATTTTTATGAAAAATCACTTCAATGGCGCTGTACAAATATTACCTGCTAGGGTTTATCTTATTACATACAGATAGAGAAACATGCTTACCTGGGAGGTCACTCCAGATTAATACATTATTTTATAAAGTTTTAGCATGAGAAGATATGATTTTGCATTTGTTTGAACAATATTATTATTCCCAAGCATTGGCGGTTTTCTTTAATGTGCGTTTGTGCAGAGAACTCTCTTAAAAATACAAGAAATAAAACAAACGTGTATTGTAAATTTACCACATTTAAACAGCCCGCCATTCAAATTCTTTGCTAAAAATTCACCCGTCCGTATGGGTAATACTGTGAGGACGAGTCCGAAATGAATTCCATATGTGGATTTTTGTGTTTTTAATTCAGAGTCTATGGGTCTTTCTGTGCTAAGGAATAGTTCGTACATTGTCATTATCGTGGCTCTTCGGCGGGAAACCGTGCCGACCGTGTAATACTTCGGAATCTGCAAGGCAACCGTGTGCGCAGCTATATGAAGATTTGTTAACAGCATGTATGGAATATTATTTTGCAAGAATCAACAAATATATTTTTAATAAATGATTTAAAATTATTTTATTTTCGTTACTTTATTAATATACACATATCTTCTTGTTTCGAAGGCGATGCTTTCTTCATCAGGAATATATAGAATACTGCCCGATATTTTATTCTATATATTCCTGATGAAGAAAGCATCGTTTTCGTAACATGTATAATATATTAATAAAGCGGTGAATACAAAATATTTTTTTGATCATCGTGTTTTGAGTTATTATGAAAATAAGTTAATTACCACAAATGTTAATATAACAATAATAGTATTTATTTATTTGAAACACACATTATTTATCATCAACATTTAGGAAAACTTTGTCTGCCCAACTAGGAACAAATTATGTTTTAGGACAGTCAGTGGTACTTTTATATTTAAAAAGAAAAAAACGAACAGTAAAATTTCTTACGTAAATTGTGATTTTCGTATTTAAAACTATTTTTTGTAACCTACCACATTAATTTTTTCATTAGTACGTACGTTTTAACGAGTCGCCGAATTGTTTCTTGTTGCCGGGTCGCTTATTTCTCGTTAGATTTTGAAAAAAATTTACCGTAAAATGGAAAACAGTAACATAGTATTTTTTTGTATGGAAGGAATTTTTTTTCTCATCTTTTAATCTCCGATTGAACTCTCAATGAGATAGGCCACGAACCTCCACTGTTCCAAAGCAAACTACGAGGTGTGTTCAAAGGAAAGGGTGAATTTCGAATTTTTTGGAAAAGTATTTATTTATTCATCAATATCCATTTTCTCCCCTTCAAAGTAATCCCCCTCAGATATAATGTACTTATGCCAGCGCTTCTTCCAATCCTCGAAACACTTCTGGAATGCGCTTTTCGGTACGGCCATCAGCGCGTTCTTCGATTCTGACTTTATCTCATCAATTGTGGCAAAACGCTTTCCTTTCATTGGTCTCTTCAGTTTAGGAATAGGAAAAAGTCGCAGGGAGCCAAATCTAGTGAATACGGTGATTGAGGCGTGATCACGGTGTTGTTTTTGGCCAAATAATCGCGAACAAGCATTGATGTGTGAGCTGGTGCATTATCGTGATGCAAAATCCATGATTTGTTTTTCCACAATTCCGATCGTTTGAGCAGTAATGCTTCACGCAAACGTTGCATAACTTCATTGTAGTATTCCTTATTAACCGTACGACCTGTTGGCAAGAACTCATGATGCACCACGCCATTGTAATCGAAGAAAACAGTGAGCAAAACCTTCACATTTGATCGAACCTGTCGTGCTTTTTTCGGTCTTGGCTCTTCTGGCCGCTTCCATTGGAATGATTGGGCCCTGGTTTCCACGTCATAACCATATATCCACGTTTCATCACCAGTTATGACCCTTTTTAGCAAATCTGGATCGTCGTTGACGTCATTCAAGAACTCCTGAGCGATTCTAATGCGACGTTGCTTTTGCTCCAAATTTAGCAATTTCGTAACAAACTTCGCTGCCACACGTTTCATGCCCAAAACATCCGAGAAAATTGCATGGCATGAGCCGATTGATATGCCAACATCCTCTGCAACTTCCCTAATAGTGATTGGACGATTTTCCAAAAGCATTTTCTTCACTGTTTCCATGTTTTCTTCGTTTGTTGACGTGGTTGCAACTCCAGGACGCTCATCGTCATTAACATATTCTCGGCCTTCTGTAAAGCGCTTGTACCACTTATAAACACTTTTTTGACACAAAGTAGACTCGCCGAATGCCACAGTCGACATTTTAAGTGCGTTGGAGCACTTTATTCCATTTTTAACGCAAAATTTAATACATATTCTTTGATCCATTTTTTCAAAAGTAAAAATCGAAGAACACACAAAAACGTGACTAACCTTTCCAGTTGTCAAAAACAAACCACTAATCCAAAATGGCTGATAATGCTAACATATGATAAATATATGTGTACCAACATAACAAAAAAAATCGATAATCGAATGTACAGAGCCCGCGAAAATTCAAAATTCACCTTTTCTTTTGAACACACCTCGTATGCTCTTGTGTCTAACGCTTTCTTTTAGACAAATTTGAAAGGAAAGTCTTCTAAATACGAATTAGTAAATTTTTTTCGTTCCGACAACGTATCAGAACGCGCAGACCCCTACTTTAAATTAGTAACCTTAAATATATTAAAATTAATCCAAATCAGGTACTTGCATATTTAAATAAAACATGTATAACGGCCGGCTTAAAACATGCCATGCACCAACAACTACTGTATTACTGCGACGCACGTAACGATTTAATTCCACCTACTTTCGTTACTAAATTCCTAACCACTTTTCTTTTTTTTTAAATAATTCGCTTCAATATTTGAATCACGCAATCGTTACGTTATAAGGTGAACTTTCTTGTTAAAAAAACTACTAACACTTTTTTTTTCAAATTACCAGTAATCATTATTACAAGACCACACCTACTGAGAAAAATCTAAGTTTATAATAAAGTAGCTGATGTGTACCCGGCCTTGCTCTGGATTATTTTTATTTTATTGTTTTCAATAAAGTTATGAAGTTGAGAGTTCTTGCTTGTCATAATTGATTTGACAGCAAAAATAATGCCTTGTGACCCCTAATACTATCTCTAAACAAAAAACATTTAATTTTTTTTATTTAATTCCAAACACTTATTTTTTTTCAAAATACATCTAATTAAAAAAGTAGGTACCCACAGTTTCAAAAATAGAAATATATCATTCAGTTCGGATGAGTATTTTGGCCTCAAATCCAAAATTAAGTTATGTATGAAAGAGGCAGCGTAGCCGTTCCTCTTAAGTAGGTACATACTTGTGTTCCCGTTTTTAAAATATTCAACCAAAACAAACATTATTTTGAATATGTAATCTGTGCTGACCAGAGTGGTATATCTATGGGCTAACCTCAATACAACAATGTTTTTCATACTAATTTTATAACGTAATAGCAACAGTTTTGCATATTGGATTTCATTCAAAGTGATCTCTAAACCTTCCCAGCACTGATAAGAACAAACTGTGCTATTTTCAGCGAAACCGGTCTAGTAATTTTCGCTAAAATCGAGGACGGACAGACAAATATTCATTTTTACATACAGAGATTTTTCTCTGGTATTTTTGATAGTTTGCTGAGTTGAACGTGACGGTTGTTTCTGAATGTAATAAATTACTTTAAAAAAAAACCGCACGTTTTTCATTGCACAGTGTTTGCAAATACGAATCGATTACGCCAGCGAATATTTTTACTGAATATATTTAGCTACGTTTAACACTGTCTGGCGTACAGGACGACTGAAAAGTTGCTCTTTAAGAGGAACTGATATATGATATACTTCATTATATTTTTAAAGTAGACGGGGTAAAACTTTTTTTTTAAATCACCGTTAGCCCACAAATAATTGTTAAGGGTGCCTCAAAAATCGCGAAAAACCAATTCCTTTAATGGCCTATATTTCATAATAATAATAATACTTGGACGATTTATATAGCGCCGTTTTTGTGAAAAATCACCTGTACAAATACTACTTGCTAGGGTTTATCTTATTATGTACTTATACAGAAAACATACTTACCTGGTAGGGCACTCCAGATCAAAACTTAATTAAATTACAATGTTTTGGGCTGAGATGGTATGACTTGACTAATTATGGCTGCACGCACAGGACACATATATTAGAAAACACTGCACATTGCATGACATTGAAGTTACTGTTTAAATCCTATTTGTCATTGATATTATATACATTAGAAGGTTATTGACAAAATAAGAATAGATGCTTATTTGAAACATGATTTTATTTGAGATTTTTTTTGATAATAATTATTTACATTTACAAATAATAAAATTATTTGTTTATTAGGTAACTGAACCATTCATGGATATGACTGACTGTCCGAAGAGATGAGTTTTGAGTTTTGATCTGAATTCTGCCGAGTCTTTAATCAATCTTAGATGGTATGGCAGTTTATTCCAGGCTTTAGGGCCTGACACGCTGAAAGCTCGCTCACCAAACTTAGTATCTGGTGTGCGCTTTAGTTCCTTCAGCCCCCCGATGGCCGATGCCGTCGCTGATCTAAGAGTTGACTGGCGTGAATTGGAATTTTCTGGGATGCAGAGTTCCGATAGGTAAGCCGGGGCCATTCCGTTAATTGATTTAAATACCATCCAGCAAAGCTTGAACTGGATTCTTTCAGGACATTTGAGCCAGTGCTGGTTTTTTAGATGTTCTGAAATGTGGGAGTATTTAGATACGCCTGTAATTAGTCTTGCCGCAGCGTTAAAAACGGATTGTAATTTGTTAATTTGATAGTTGGGGAGGCTTGCATATATTCCATTGCAATAATCTGGACGTGAAACAACGTACGAACTAACCAACAATTTAGTCGCCTCTGTTGGCAGGTTTCTCCGCACTGCTTTAATTTGCCTTAATTGGAAGAACCCTGTGCTCACAGTTCTGTTCATAATGTAAAACAAAAATAAATAAATTACTTCTAATCCGTACCAGATATTTACTATACTTTTTGATGAAAAAAAAAATTATTAGGTTTAGGTGAGGCCAAAATACCCACCCTAACTGAATGATATATATATTTTTTAAATTAAAGCTATGGTAAATATCTAGTACGAATTAGAAGTATTTTATTTTTTTATGTGTTAAATTATGAAATATTAAAGAAATCCATTTTTCATGATTTTAGAGGCAACTCCGGAAATTATTTGCGGGTTAACGGTAGTTATGTTTAATTTGTCATATTTGCTATGTAAACATGATTATATAAATTAAAATAACTTTTTTTATATCTTTAAAAAAACATTTTTTCGGCTCGATGTTTTAAATTATGTACGAAAAATTTGTGTTCCGATGTAAATCAGTTATTTTAAATTTAAATTTTAGTCCATCATAATGCTGATTTTAACACTTTCTAATTTTATATTTCATTATGTTTTCATAGTAGAAGGGGTAATTTAAATTTATTTTTTTTACCACCAACCCCCAAATAATTGCCAGAGTTATCCCTAAAATCGTGAAAAATATGTTTCTTTATTGGCCTATATTTCATAAATAAATAAAATACTTCTAACCCTTACTAGATATTTGCTATAATTTGTGATTTAAAAAAAATCATTCGGTTTGGGTGAGCATTTTGGCCTCAAATCCAAAATTCAGTCTTGTATGAAACAGGCCGCGCAGCCGTTCCCCTTAAGCTATGATAGATATGATAGATATGTACGTTCGTCAAGTTGCTCTATGCTGGTAATGATGAACATTCCCGAGTATACTGAAATACCAGACCATATTATAAATATTATTAATAAGAAGAAGATACAGATAATATTTTAAATTAATCGAGGGTATATAAATTAATTTGCAACGATTGCAACTATTTTTACGTAGGAAAGAATTCTACAAATTTCAAGATGTTTAAATAATAACAATTATTCTGAATTTGCAAATCATGTTTTAGAAACAAATCATTCTTTTGATTTAAATAAAGGTTTACAAATTTTACAAACAAATACAACCGGTTGACAATTAGACAAATTTGTAATTTTAGAAATCAGAAAAAGCGTTGACAATAAATTTAATTTAATTAATAATCAAATATATATTTTTAAATAGATCTCTTGAATTTATTTTCATATTAATAATAATAATAATAAGTTTTTAATTTCTAATATAAATGTGTTATTCAATGTTTTATAATAATTTTTTATCAACATTTTCGTTTAATTACTTACCTACTTTAATCAATTTTTGGTTATGTTTATAATTTGTCTATTCTTACATTATTGTGTTCTATATTTATCATTTGTCTATACTTGACCTTATTAATATTATATATTCCCGATGAAGAAAAGCATCGCTTATTATAAATATTTCGATGTGTGTATATTAATAAAGCGGTGAATACAAAATAATTTATAATTCATTTATTAATGAGAAGAACTTTCTTTACACCACTATTTTTAATATACAAATATCTACATGTTACAGAAGGAAAGCCTTCCTCATCAGGATAAACAATATACATGTATATTTAGTCACGTGTATATAACACGTCCCGAAGTTGATTATTACTCTGTATGTATGCACGTGAACCAGTAGGGCGGTTATGAATATCAATGGTTACCTGTTCATCAATCCACTCTCACCTGTGATCAAGTCCCACTTCATTCGTGTTTGGTTCGAGTGCGATTTGATTTATTAGCACTCGTATGACGATTACTGTAAATAATAACAACTGAATATAGCTCTGATAAATGAAATTTAAATACCTTTATGGTTCTTGAATACCTTGAAATACTTCTGTAAAAAAATATGTTCGTATACCCATATTCCACCCATCATAAAATATGCTTTTTCTTTCCTAAATACGGGCAAGAACGCAAATAATTATTAAAATAAATACCAGGGTTAACCGCCCGTCCTTTGGGTTATTAATAATAATTAATAATAAATGGATTATTTTTATAGCGCCGTTTTCGTGAGAAAACCAGCTCAAAGGCGCTTCAAAAAGTAGGTAAAGAGCATCGTTTTTTTCATTAGATTTCGCGATAACAATACGTGTAACTAGTGACGAAACTTATGGGAGAGACGAAAATACCCGAACACATCCGTTACCTTCGGCTGACCTCGAAATACTAACCGACATGACGCAGGAAAAACTTGACGTATACGAATGTTTTGTGCGTTTTGGGTATACCTTTTTTGTACCTGATCGTACGGGATACGGCTTGTTGTGTTCTGGCGATAATATAGCGACCCGTATCACGTACGTTGGTATGAGTAGGGCAGTTAAATAGTATCTCCAATAACACGTGTTTTTCAATATTATGTCCTCGGCGTGCAAAACCGTACATGAACCTGGCTAATAAACACTGTTTTTCTCGAGTGACCTACCAGGTAGGTATGATCCTGTATTATATTATCTGCCTGTATATAAAATTAATAACATGTATTTTTTAACGCGGCATCAAGTTCATTGGTCAAATGTATTGTACCTACATACAGTTTTGTATTACAGATCGATGAAGTGGTTGAGGCAATTTGTTAGCCATAAGTTGTAATAATATATTTTCTATTATAATAGTTAGTCATAAGATACAGCCTTGGAAATATATATTTGTACAGCGCCCTTTAGGTGTTTTTTCGGTAAAACGTCGCTTTGCAAATCATCCAAATATAGATTTTTTAAATCATGTTAAAGCACACTATTCTTTTCATGTCTTAGCACGATAAGGCCGGTGTTGAGCGGTAATTTCAACCTTGTCGCCACCTGCATAAGGAGTTCGTAATTTCGCTCGAATTTTATGATGTGGATTCCGTTAATGTTAGGTGATTTTTCACAAAAACGGCGCTATTCAAACCATCAAAATATTACTATTTAAATCTTGAAAATTGGTATAAGCTACCATTTTTAAATTGTTCAAATTAGTTTGTAGAAAAATGAACATTGCAATATCTAGCGACGCCGGATAGAACTACGAGTGTAGCGATTTTTTATCAGATTATGCGTTTTTATTATGGTGTCAATTCTGAATAAATAATGCATCAATTTTATAACCTTAACATTTGATTTAATATAATGAGTTTTTTTTGTTATTCAAGATGTACTTATTGAAAAATATTTTATTTGCTTGTATAAAATATAATGATATATGAATTAAATATATGTTTAAAATGCAAAAATATTCGAGGAGGCCGACGATCTATTATTACCAAGGCTGATACCGGATGCTATTTAGATTACAAATTACGCTTTTGAAATATGAATCTTTATATATATATAAATTAATGTTTGTCTCTCTGTCTGTCCTCGATTTTCTCGATAATTACTCGTTCGGTTTCGCTGAAAATAGCACAGCTTGTTCTTATTAGTGCCGGGAAGGTTTAGAGAGTAGTTTGATCGAAATCCAATATGTAAATGATCAGATACTCGACAGAATTCAGAGCTATACTTAAAACTCATCGTTTCAGACAATCATATCCATAAATTGAAGAAATGCACACGTAAATTGCTTAGCTAGGCTAGCCGGTTAGTGTTTACCTAAAGTCACTTATAGAATAAGTAATTTTCTTCACACACCGGGTGCGTAAATGCGTTCACAGCCCGCAACACTGTAAATAACTAAACCTGTAAGAAAATGTTAATATCTATTAAAATCTTTTTAAGCTTTTTAATGTCATTTTATAAATATTCTCCAGCCCTCAAAATTATAAATATTTCAAATAAATACCAACTTTTCTTGTGCCACCAATATTCTAATAAATGTAACATCAATAGAAAAGGAGGATAAAATAGCAACCGTAAAAATTATATCTGCTTTAAGCTTAAATTTTCTAATAAAACTGTCTTCATCTGAAGCGACCTGCCAGGTTTTTCTGTATCTGTTTGTACATAATTCGATAGAGAATAGGAAGTAATATTTGTACAGTACCTTTGTGGTGATTTTTCACAAAAATGGCCCTATACAAATCATCCAATTATTATAGTAAAACTTTTGCTATAACGTTTTAAAATTAGTATTAAAAACATTGAACACACTATATTTTATTGAGGTTAGACCATAGATATACCCTTCTGGTTAGCCACAGATTACATTTCCAAAAGAGGATTTTTTGTTTGGGTAGAATATTTTATTCTATCCAAACCTATTATATTAACCTATCTGTATTTTTGAAGTAGGTACTTAAGAACTTTTTTATTTAGATATATTTTGAAAAAATAAATGTTTAGAATATTTCTTTGTTTAGAGATAGTAATAGTCGTCACGATGCATTACTTTCGCTAGAAAATCAATTATTGCACCCAAACGACAAGGAAGAATTCAGAACGTCTTAACTTTATTTTAAAAATTAACAATCCCCACCAAGACCGGCTACACATCTGCTAGTTGATATTAGATAGTAGATATTGTGCGGCCTTAATGACAGTAGCCGATTATACGTCTTCGTCTTCTTCTGATTACCTCCCCTATCGTACGTTGGCAATCATCACAGCAATCTTCTGCCCATAGGATGCAACCCGAAAATTTCCAGAACTGCACTCGTGAAGATCACGTAGATTTCGAATTTGGATAATTCAATAATAATAACTTCTCATAACAGATGTCTGCCAGAGTAGTAGATGCTCTCAGTGTCGCCCCGGTTAAAGACCTCCACTCGGAACCTAAACCTTGCTTTTTTATCATTAATTCCACACAGTAGGCTATGTGGAGAGCCTTTTTGAGAAGAGGAAGGAGTGAACGTGGGTCTTGAAGAGACTCATGTTGTAAGAGGGAGGAAATACAGAATCCGGCAAATCGTTCCACAGCCGGGCTGACAAACTCAAGAACGAGTCGTAGAAGCTACCCTTTCTCATGTGACAACCGTGTACAAAAGTTGGGCGCGCGTTTGGCATTTTTCCCGACTATGCCCCGGTACCGAAGGGTTTAATATCGCTAGATCCTAAGAGGATCTTCCTTTAAAATACGCGTAGAACAAAGACACCATTCTCACCTGACTCCTGTGCTCTAAAGATTGCAATCCGTTTTTTGAGATAGGAAATCTATCAAACGGACCGCCCATTTTTGCCCAGAGTCGATGGTTTTTTCATGTATTTTGGGGGTACTGACCAGAGGTGGCTGCCAAACAATGAGCACACTTGCAATTTGTTCACGGTCAGCAGTTGTGTACTGTTAAAGTATCTGCGTGTCCTGTACAGTACGTCCAGCTTCCGAGGGGTTAAATTGACTCTGACTTCAATGGAGTTAACCGTATTTATTGACCAGATTTGAATAGCCAGGTATTTCCCTACTTTCCTCTTCCCTATCTCCTTTCCCTCTTCACTTTCTTTAGCCTCACAACCTGCCCAATTGTAAAAACTACAGTTCCACTGACTTCGGGAAGTTGGTACTCTTGTGCGGTATTCACAAGTAGTTCAATCAATATAATTGTCATTTGCAGTGTAGGTATATTGCATTATTTATAATTTTAATTTGAAAAAAAATCATTTTGTATATTGCATTGTTTGTAGTATGATGCTATCGTTTGGGAACTTCTGAATTTTATTTACACTTTACCTTGCAGTCTATCGAAAAATTTATACTGTTGATTTTTTTTCATAAGCCAACTTTTCGAAATAAAACAACAAATTAACTTATACATCTAAGACAGATTAAAAGGCTAATTTCCAGGCAGCATTTTCCTACAAAAAATATATATATAGCAAGTAAAGAAAAAGCACTGCAAACCACTGCTGCCTAGAACTAATACAGTAGTACCATTTGAAACCAAGCGACCATTAGTCAGTATAGTATTTTATTCGATTTGGTTGAAGAATTTATTGCAATCGGACTTGCAACATGTGCTTTGAATGATTGCCCTCAGTGTGCAATGCACAATAAACATGGGCAGTTTCATTCGCAGTAACTAGCGAATGGATTCAGTCTGATTCACCTAGTCTTGTGAATTTATTTATTTAATTCATTACTTTAATCCATAAAAAATGAAAATTGCGCTTGTGTTATAAATAACATATTTTAAAATAAAATAAACACGAACATAACAATCTTATTCAACTTCATAATAAATAATGCGAAAAATGTGTTTACACCTCAATGTAGTCTGTAGTGGTTTACGAGTCAAACAAGATGCATTCTCTCGAGTACTGATTATTTTGGAAATGCCCACTCGACTAGTGAAAGTGACGGCTTGGCCGCGCTGGGACCAACGCACATGGAATCGCTGTGGGTATTGAGTAATGAATTAGGAACTTCTGACTAGTGTCTCGCAGAGACTTAACTAACTTGCGCCATGCGGACCTAGTATGGATAGACTCAATATTGACAGCCCAGATGCTTGATGACTACCACGTTACAACTGAATATGGAATACATGTCTTAATTCCTTGATTTAGGGAATTACAGACTGCGAAAGCAAATATGCGCTGCTCAGAATTATTGAATGACTGACTAGAGGGGTTTGCCTCTACGGACGATGACGTACGAGTTTTTATGGATTGCGGCGTGGGATTCTATACGTTGCCTGCACATTGCACAATATCTCCGGCGACTTTGCGATGACGCCCATAGTATCCGCGCCGTAATTACGGTGTCGCGCGTTAAATAATCGCAGGGTTGCATTGCCTAAGCTAAGAATTGAAGAATTAATTATTTGTTAAATTGAGAATCAGATCGGGTGTTGCGCGAGATTGAATGTATTCATTTAATTCATTCATTCAATTTCGCCCATCTCCAATGCACAGTGTACAGTATCTGCAATATTCTCCAACGACCGCCACTACGTGTTAAACAGTTAAAGCAATATCGATTCCCAACGGTGGCCTGTTTTACGGTCACCTTGTAGAAGCAATCAAATGACGTTTTGACCCAGTCAACTCGCCAATGCAGCAACTGGAGCACTTATACAAAAAATCGCATTTAAATAATGCACTTAAAACGCTCATGAATAATTCAGCGCGCTCGCTTTCTACTCAGTGGTATAATTTCCACACTGCTGCTGGGGCGTGTGTGATTTATATTTTTTTTATGTGGCGGCCACTGTTGTGGCGACAAGCTATTGTTTTGGACAGTTTTAGCTCACGGCAAATGAAAGTGCATTGTGCGCATGTGCATATAGATACTTCACACATTGAGCCAGATGCTTGCGCAAGAGACAAAAGTCCGGGAATAATAATTGCAGCTTTAATTGGGCGTCGTCCGACCTAATTAAGACTTGCAACAAAAATGCTTTTTTCTTTTTTTCTCTATCATATCCAAGACAATAAGTAATTCATGCAAGTAAAATCTTTTTCTAAAAAGCGTTCCGAAAATCCACCTCATCATAGTGGAGTGTGCCATTTTTTTTTTTAATTTTCCTGACTGCAAAACGGTTTGGTTGCTTTTTTGTAAAGCGTGCATTTAATGTGTTTAGGTATGTCTGTTTGTGAACTTCTCCTTTAACCTTGATATACCCATCGCTGGGCATTTATAGGCCTCCTTCCTGTTAGCCCAATGTTTCCTGTTTGTCCAATATTTTCTGTTTGTCCAATGTTTCCTGTTTGTCCAATGTATCCTGTTTGTCCAATATTTCCTATCTGTCCAATGTTACCTATTTGTCCAATGTTTACTGTTTGTCCAATGATTCCTATTTTTCCAATGTTACATCATTGTCCAGTGTTACCTGTTTGTCTAATGTTTCCTGTTTGTCCAATGTTTCCTGTTTGTCCAATGTTTCCTGTTTTGGGCCACACCTCTGCATATTTTTATATTGCCGATCCATCTTTTCTGAGACATTTTTTTCACTTTTGTTCTCCAATTTAGAAGTGTGTTGCACCAACGATATTTTTTCATTGCATCTTATCCTGTCTATTCCCATTTCAGGTCTGCCATTATTTTTTCAATCTCCGTGACGTGGGAATGGTCTCTAAGCCATGTATTTGTTCCACGGTCTAGTTTATTTACGCCTACCATATTTATCTCCATAGTCCGTTAGCCGACATTAATTTATAACACTTTTCATAAAACTCCTCATATCTCTGTTTGAATTTTTTTTACATAACCTCACTCTGCAGAACAATTCTCGATAGTAATGATTGGATTGTATTCTAGACATACTTGTGTTGATTTTTTTTTGCTTCCTAATTTGACTCACGTGGACTGGAGTACCCATTGTTGCAATGTGCTGAATTGCATAAATTAATATTACGAGTGACACGCAACTAAAACATTAGTTAGAATACTTCTCCCTGCCAACTTAATCGCTTTTCAACCATTGTTTATTTGATTTATATAATCTTACAGATTTTTTACTTTATTTGATTTATATCAATCTACTACCTTTTTGGCATTGGATTTTGGATTATGTTAGTACTACCGTACAGTATCAAAGCAATATAATCACAAAAACGAAATCCATTGAGTGAACGCTTAATAAAAACATATTCGTAAAACGGAATTGAGTAATCCCCAGCTTAGTCTTCCGCTGAGCGCTTTTTTAGTTTTGCTTTTGCAGTATCGTGATTTCGTTATTATTTGTACAATTGACATGCTTCAACTGGCCAATGTACATTATCTGTTATTTTTTGTTGTTGTTTTGTATAATTATTTTCTTATTTTCGCCCAAATTTGACTTTACACATTTAACATTTTTTTATCATTACAGTACCCCCATATTCTTTAGTAATGTGGACATCTTAATATAAATTCAAATACAAAATTAACAAAGAAAAGAAAAATTATGCAGAAAGACATGTATATATGTATAATATAACTAATTGCATGGACAAGTATACATAATCTGAAACAAATAAGAACTTAGTATTTAATGGAGATTTTCAATGATAAATTTATTGGTCAACATTAAATTCACAAAATAATTTTTTAACAATGCCTTCCGAGCAAGTAAGTTAGAATAAAATAATTATCTAATTATCATAATAACAAATTAATCAGTTCGAAGCAGAGGTAGGTAATCTATACAATTATATTAGTTCTACTTGCCGAAATAAATTTAAATAAGATGTGTTCACATTTTTTTATTGATGTATTATTACATTGAAAATTATACTTGTAAGAACTGTCACTGACGAAATCTTCAACAAACTTAACATTATATCAATAAAACAATTATACTCTAAAACAATACTACTTTACATTCATAATTACCAAAACAAGAAATAACAACAATCACACATATTAGAAACACTGGATCTCAGAGTCAAAACCACATACAACAAGGAACCACAAACATAACATTTGTATAAAAAAAACTTTTTTTATTATGGTACTAAACTTTACAACAAAATCCCGCTCTCCTTAAAAAAACAAATAAAACGCTGGATACGTTACATAGGAAGCATGAAATGGAAAATATGTTAACACCAAATACAGACTAACACCGAAACCACTCAACTACACTTAATTATTTTAAAAATTTAAAAACAAATTTTTTTTTTCAGCAATCTTATCAATTTCTTATAATTTAATTTCAGTTTAATTATTTTGTAATTGAAATCCTCAGCACGGGAAATCCCAGTGAGGATATCATTATTTGTATTCTGTTATGAAAAAAGAAGATAATAAAATATTAATATTATTATTATTATATATATCGACAATATTTTTATAATTGTTACCTAAATTCTGTATACGGCGAACGGGACGATACAATTGCGATAAAGTGTTGGAGTTCTCTCAGTTATAAGGTAAATAATGCCTCGATCTCGATTTCATGATACATGAAAAGATATCATATAGAATACATAGTTCAGGGCTGTCAATAATTATTTTATTAATTTAATTTTTTTTATATCCAATATGACATCTGGAACACCCTCAAAAAACCACCTGAGTAAGAACTCCAAAAAAACGATGTTTTTCTTAAATGCCGTGAGTGGTTTTTTGGTTATAAATTTCATTTTTTTATTTTTTATTAGAGAAGTCACGAGGAGGAAATTCAAAATTAGTTATATTTTTAGTAAACTATTTATGTACAAAATGATAAAATGTATACTGTCCGAAAATTAATAAAATTTATAATTTGATATCCAGGATTACTCAGCTTTGTGATTAACGTAACATTAATTTCTTTATAAATGTAACTGATGTATTACACTGGAGTAAAGTATCAATAATTTATTTTGACATTCGTATTAAATTGTTACTAGCAGATTAAAACCCGCTCCCACTTGTTTTTGCTGCATTTTTGATTTTCCACATCCACCGCGCTGATGAAACGGAACACACGTAAAAGGGACACAGTATGTTCATCGTGGTACGAATTGAATTACAGACTCTTGCGTATGCGGGGATATTATAATTTCTACTGTTCGCGTCTACACGATGATTAACATAGGACTCTAGGACATTAATGATCTAAGATACAACCTTATAGTATTATGATATTATTACTCTAATTATATATTTATTCCGATTTTAAAGAAACATATTTAATTTGTACGGTCTTCAAATACTGTGGGTTTGTCAATGAATCACTTTAAGGCGATGCACATTGTATAATGTTGACAATTAAGATTACTGTGATGGTAGTAGGAGATTTTCAGGTTATTCGTAACCAGGGAATATTTGTCTTTCTTTAAAAAAAAAAAGTTCTTTAGATAGAGTATGATCGGAAAACATTTTTATATCCGTGCCTGAATTCAGAAAATAAAATAATACATCCATTTTGGCGATGTTCTTTTGCATAAATCACAGCATAATGGTATCTGCGTAAGGAGTGCGTGGTTTCATTCGAATTTTACGAATTCCCTTAATTAGTAAAATTAATTAGGCCATAGCTTCAATAAAGAAAGAAAACTAAGTTTAAAGATTCAAATATTGAATCAGGTTTTAAATTGTGCGCCTTAGAAACTTCAAAAATAAACAAACAAAAAAATAAATAAAAAATTAATTTAGTTAACAAAATAATAGCATTTTTTTTTTAAATTTAATGTAAATCAAATTTAATAATGTTATTATTGAGTTCTGCAAGTATTTTTAGTTGTTATTATTGTGACAGCTGTTTCGGGGTTTAAGACACAGTTTGAAAGTGGCCTTAAACGCCGAAACAGCTGACACAAAAAATACTCGCAGAACTTAATAATAACATTATTAAATTTGATTTACATTAAATTTAAAAAAAAAATTAAATTGATTTCTACGAATTAAACACAAAAACAATTAATAAAATAATAGCACCCTGTAAATCACCTTTGTTAAACATTTGTTTCCATGTAATGTTGACTCCTCCCACCGTACCACCGTCCATATCACCACATCCTTCAACTATAATTATTTCGGTACTTGTTTAATTAAGGTTAGTTTTAAGAATGCTAGTGAATGACACGGATGTGTCGAAATCGGTAGTAAATAAATAAAATTTAGTAACAAATGTACATAGTGGATGAAACTCCTTATAACAAAAAAATAGTAAAAATTAAATTGACTGTTTATTCTAAATTCGAACAATTTGTCTTCGGTATTTTATAATGGGTGTAATTTTCAAGTAATATGGAACTCCAGTCAGCTTAATGTCACCCAAATTTAGTTTAAATATCACCAAAGCTAAAAAAATACATAATTAAAATACAAAACAAAATCGAAAAATAAAAATGTTCATACTTATCCAAAAACAGAATACACACGTGACGTCAGATGTTTCAAATGCAATGGTACCGTTTTAATGAGATTTTTATTCACTTTTAAATAACGATTTATAAATTCTACGTATAATTATTATATATAATAAAAGTTATATATTCAGAATCGGCGTTTGCTAATCTATATGAATATATATATTTATAAGTCATAATATTTCTCACTGGAGTTCTTTATTCTTGAAATTCGGTTTCCTCGTGCCTTATGTTTCAAATTTAATTATTTTTGATTAATTAAATGTTTTCCGGTGTTTTTCACAAGTTTTTTCATACTCAGTCCTATAGTAGATAATCATTTTTAATTGCCACCGCATGGGTGGGTGTTAATTGCAGGACTTAAAATGTATGATCAATGGTATTAAAACGTTTTGGTTTATTTCAAATTCCCAGTACTTAGCGTGATGGAAATTAGCGGGTCCACGAATCCTCCAAGGACCATTGGAAAATAATTATTCACGCTGGTTTTGTCGGGTTAAAAAAGTTTCCTATGATTTTCTCACCAATTTGATTTTCAACCGTGACCTGTATTTTTTTTAAATATACAATGATTGTCAATGTCCTAATGAGTATTTCGTGCAGCTTGGTTAATTTTACATTGATTCTTGGTAATTATTTTAATTACGTGCTTGCTAATTTGTTTCTCTTATTTTTATTTCTTTGCAGATATTCTTTTTGGACTCTCGGAACTCAGCAAGACAACACCTAGCTCAACAGGTATGAACCAAATAAATTATAATAATGAGAGTGATGTGTAATGACGACTTATAGTAATAATAATTGGAAAATTTGTAAAGTTCCGTTTTTCTGAAAAATCACATCAAGGGCGCTGTGCAAATATTTTTCCTATTCTCTGTCTAATTATGTACAGATACAGAAAACATGGTTACCTGGCAGTTCACTTCAGATAAACAAAATTTTATTAGAAAATTTAAGCTTGGAGAAGTTATTTTTACACTCTGCTATTTTATCGTTTTTTTACTTTTGATATTTCATTTATTAGAAGATTAGTGGCGAAGGCGGAGTTGGTATTTATTTAAAACTAGCTGATGTATACCCGGCCTTGCTCGGGATTTATTATTTTTATATTTTATAAAGTTATGAAATTGTGAATTATTGCTTGTCGTTTGGGTGCCATAATTGACTTGACAGCAATCTACTATCTGTTAATAAAGAAACAAAAAAAAAATCACTTCAAAATATATATAAATGAAAACGTTCTTAAGTAGGTACCTAATTGTGTTTTCAAATTTAAAAATATTCTACCCAAACAAACCTTCCTCTTTTGAATATGTAATATGTGGCTAACCAGAGTGGTATATCTATGGGCTAACCTCAATACAACATGGCGGTTCAATGTTTTTCATACTAATTTTAAACGTTGTAGCAACAGTTTTATGTATTGGATTTTTTTATTAACTAATGTCTAATCCTTCCCGGCACTAATAAGAACAAACTGTGCTATTTTCAGCGAAACCGGTCAAGTAATTTTCGAGAATATCTAGGACACACAGACAAACATTCATTTTTATACGTAGAGATATTTATATTTTTATATTTCATTTGTAGGACTGGAGAATATTTATAAAATTACCTTAAAAGTTTAAGATATCTACTTGTTCAAAAACGCAATTTAGTCGATAGACTTTATAACAATACACTTATTTATTTTTTCTGCTTATATTATTGTCTTTCAAACATCGTAACATTTTTATTGGAGATCAAATCTATGAACGGTGCCATTTTGAATTTTTCAACTATTAACGTTTAATTTTCGGCCCGTTTTAGTTTTTTTATTTATTTATTTATATATTTAATATCAACGGTATAAATATACCATAAACAATAATTACATGTCATAGTTAACTACAAACATAAGAATATAGCGCAAATAATTTCAGAGGGGAACTATTAAATGTGGCTTCAGGTCGTTCAACGACATTGGAGAGTATATAAAGAATAAAAGTTCATGAAGGATATAAAAGTAAAAGATATGCGTGCATATAAAACATATAGTAAACTTAAGTTAAATGAATATTGATTGAAAAGATATGATAGTATAGCCTTCTTGTACTCACCTTCCGTGCCGTTAAATAGATCCGCTTCATCTGCGTATCTATTACTAACTTCATATAATCTAGGTACAAACGAGTGTTACTTTTAAACAGGATTTTGGAATGGAATCGAATGAGATTAATTAATTCAGGGCTGTCTATACTACCATTTACAATTTTGAACATTCGGAAACACAGTCTGAAATAATTCTTCAATCTGAGAGATTTAGTGAATTTAGTTCTTTCATCAAGTAATTATAGTTAATGCTTTCGACGGAAATACCGAGTTTATAATTAATGTGTCTTAGGAATTTATGTTGAATTTTTTCGATTAAATTTAAATGTATTTTAAAATGGGGGGACCAGATCGAGGAGTTATATTCAACTTGACTACGAACTATGTATACAATGCTTTCAATGTTGTAATATTCCTAAATCTCCCGGAATTTCGAAGAAAGAATCCAAGCATTTTCATTCCCTTATTTTTAATTGCGTTTATACGGGATATAATGTTTAATTTAGAGTCGATGCTGTCAAGCATAACAGAATGACACTGTTACTTGTTGATCGCCGAGAATCTGCTTTAACCGGAACCCTTCAAATGTACAGAAATCAAATTGGCGCTGATATTCGTTTTGATCGTCAATAAAATGCGACGAAGTTTGATATAGCTCATCGTCACTAAAAGCAAAAAAGACAATATCCATGCATGGCCTGTATTCATTTTAATGATGATTAACCCCTTTGATGTTCGACTGCTTTATTCGACTCAAAATGCCCCGAAGTATGACGTAAAATTTGTAAAACCAGCTATCGTTATCGTTCTTCCGCGCTGCGTCACAATTTGAAAAGCAATTTTTATAAAATTTGCAATAATTCGTATTTTAATAGATTCTAAAACTACTTCTCGGGAGTTTTATTTATATTACTATTTTCCTTGAATTGCGACACATCGTTTATAATATTTTTTACTTACATATTTGATTATTTACTGAAATTGTATTACTTTTTTTAGTTCATTTTGGTTTGAAACTTTACTCAAAAGTTAGTGTTCTTCGCAGATCGGGATCAGGTGCTTACTACAGTTCGCCTGTGTGCCACACGTCTGGTACAAATATCAATATAAAATAATGTAAATGTTATATTAAAAACCCCATTAGCGAAACACGTAATAAATTGTTTAAGAATCTGGCAAAAAGGCAGTTTTTTGGCCTAAAAATTTACTAAATATAAAGCACGCCTGTTTGTATTGTGGGCGACGATATAACGCCACGCAACACATTAATTACTTCATGCATATTCATGCGCATTTTACTGTTCTTTCATCTCTTGACATGACCCGATTCTATTTGGCTGACATGATCGACGATCGTACCAAGTCATGCTGCGAAGTCCCCGACCTTTTTCATCAACCCACTTACGCATTATGTATTCTCCTGGCCTTTCTTTCCGGGTATTCATTTTCTTACCTTTGTGTAGAAATCGTGTGATGGTTAGTTAGAATATTATGGTGTTAAATAGGCACTTTAATTTCCCAATAAGGAACTCCAGTCCATTTTTTTGTTATCAGTATCCAACTTAAATACCAGTGTATTTAGTTTTTTTCTAATGTTAATTTTCATAGTTAAAATAATTTTCACCAAAGCGCTCCAAATCTATTGCCGGTCGATTTTGATCAGTTTTGAGGTTAGAATTTCAAATATGAAAAATAGCAAGGATGAGCTTTTCCGTGCATAATTTTATATTCTATACATAGTACACCATAACTAAACATAAGTAATAAAATTATGGACGTTTTTAGAAACTTTAACTCGAAGAATAATAATAGTATGGAGCATTAATATTATCATAATATCCGTATTGATTATTGGTTTGCTCATGAATACTCTAATCTGTTTCACTAATAATAGTTTTTTATTGAACAACAATTATAGTGCTTAAAGTCACCCAAATTAAGTTTAAATTTCACCAAAACTAAAAAAATACATATTAAAAATACGAAACTATTTTTTTTTTCATACTAATCCATAAACAGAATGCGCGCGTGACGTCAGATGTTCCAAATGCAATGGTACCAATATAGCAAGGAGTTTTGATGAGATGATTTTTTATTCAATTTTAAATAACGATTTATAAATTCTACGTATAATTATTATATATAATAAAAGTTACATATTCAGGATAGGCGTTAGTTGATCTATATGAGCCATTAATTGTTTTTGCGTTTAATTCGTTGAACTCCATTTATTTAAAAAAAAAATTAATATTGTTATTGTTAAGTTCTGCAAGTATTTTTAGTTGTTATTATTGTGACAACTGTTTCGGAGTTTAAGGCCATTTTCAAACTGTGGTTAATCCACATTGCGACGAATTATTTATATGATTTAATTTACCCCACTCTTTTAACATTTGGATGGATGGGTAATGATTTATTATCGGTAAAACCGATTTAGTTAGAAAGCAATTAAAATTCTGAATTCTGTGAGGTTTTCACATTTATAATGTGTTTTTACTCGTATTTAACTGACAATGTTTTCTTAATTGATTTATTTAAATGTGTTGTATTGTTTTGATAATGTGAACATACTGAGAAGCGGTAAGTATGTAATTTTCCTTACTTTATTAATTAATGTTATATTAGGATCATTCGTTCGTTTGTTAATTTCTAATTGTTCAAGTAAATTTAATCTTACGCCCTTTCTTTCTATATGTAAGGGTTTAGGTTTGTTGTTGTCAAGCGGGACGTGATTATTTACTAATAGATGTTCTGCGAATTTTGAAGAAGTGCTTTTATTTTTTTAACATCTTATATGTTCTTTGAATCTAGTTAAGAAAGCCCTTCCCGTCTGCCCTATATAGGTAGCATTGCAGTCGGCTAGGTCACATTTTAATTCATATATGCCACTATTATTAAGTTTGGGATTTTACTTTTTGAGTTTTTTAGGCTTGTTTCTATATTATTATTGGTTTTAAAAGCTATATTTAAACCACATTTTTAAATCTTTTGCAGTTTTTACTGACATTGGACCGAGAAATTCTAGACATGCAAATTTTTCTAGTTTATTGTGTACCGGATATATTAAATTGATTTTGCGTTTATTGTTTATACTTTAACTCAACTCATCCTTGGTCTCATAAATTATCAGCTTACCATTCAATGGTACATAGACTCGTTAATGTTCCTTTAGATAAAATAGCGTACGAAAAAGAAAATGAAAAGGCAACAATAAAAACAATTGCTGTTAATAACGGCTATGAAGCAAATAACATTGAAACAATTATAAAAAGCAATAAATATAAAAATAAAATCAGTTTAATATATCCGGTACACAATAATAAACTATAAAAATTTGCATGTCTGGAATTTCTCGGTCCCAATATCCGTAAAAAATGCAAAAGAAATAAAAAAATGTGGTTTAAATATAGCATCCTTCCAAATTTTAAAGGAGTGGGGGTAAATTAAATCATATAAATAAGTCGTCGTAATGTGGATTAACCACAGTTTGAAAATGGCCTTAAACGCCTAAACAGCTGACACAATAATAACAACTAAAAATACTTGCAGAACATAATAATAATGACATTATTAAATTTGATTTACAATAAATTTAAAAAAAAATTATATGAGCCATTATATTTTTCACTGGAGTTCCTTATTTCATACCTGCATTGTTTCAAGAGTTGCTAATCTTAAGGTGAGAATTGTATCGTGCATAGGGATTTATTTTCTAAATTACACGAAGGTATGGGTATGTTGCTAAAACAGTGACGTCATCAGTGGCCATGGAAAAATTATAATTTTCGGCTAATTAGCCGACAGTTTTATTTGCTACTTTAATTTATTTCTTACCGATCCGACATCTCCAAAGCTATATTTTAAATCTATATATATATAAATGAATCGTCCTGTCTGTCCTCGATTTTCTCTAAAATTACTCGATCGATTTCGCTGACAATAGCACAGTTTGTTCTTATTAGTGACAGAGAGGTTTAGAGATTAGTTTGAATGAAATCCAATAGGTAAAATTGTTGCTATAACGTTTTAAATTTAGTACGAGAAACATTGAACCCGCCATGTTGTATTGACATTATCCACAGATTACATATTCAAAAGAAGGTTTTTTGCTAGAATATTTTATAAATGGAAAACACAATTAGGTACCTACTTAAGAATTTTATTATTTAGATAAGCAAGACAAGATAATAATCGGAGTGTAATAAGAACATATGACACGAATGTGAATGGAAGAAGCCGGGGACGCCCTAGGAAGACATGGTACGATCATGTGAACCAAATACTTGAGTCTGGCTAGTCAGTATTCGGAATAACAAAAGAGAATGCATGAGACGGCGGATGAATGTGAATGAAGCAAGAAGTGTATGCCAAGATCGAGTTGTTTGGCGGTCCGTCCTTTCTGTCCACCCCCGAGGAGAACCGGCGTGATGGCTAGTTAGTTCATATGGACGTCTTTGGCGCCCATCCTGAGGAGTGTTTTATGCCCAACGTATTAATATTGTGATATATTTTTCATCATTCAGCTTAGGTGCAAATCACTCCCTCAATAATTCTGTTTTCACTTCTGCGTAGTCTTAAATGTCTTGAATTTTCTTTTACTTGAATCAGCAAAAGGATCTCGTTTGTTATCGTCGTTAGCTATTGTTGCGACTTAAATTCGTCGTAGTTTGTGGTCGACCACAATAACAAGGGGACGTACAAAGAGAATACGGAGAATTACTTACTAAACATGGCTTCTTACAAACAAAGCGGAAGGGAGGGTAGCTACACACGATCACATACATTATATGTGGTCAATGATCCCCCCTAGCTACTCCCGTACCTAATGTAATATCATATTATTTTTCGATATTTTGAATTTCCACAACCATTCACACCTGTACATATAGTTCAAAGGTTGGCAAACCAGTTAAATAACCTTAAAGGTGTAAAAATAAAATCATAGGTGTTTGAAGGACACGTGAAAAAAAAATATCTTATACTCCGTGTATCAACTCGGCCACTGACCGGATTGTATAATTATCCAGAATGTTTTTGTACTTTTGTGCTTATCTTGTTTATGTGATTACTAGCTGATGTTTACCCGGCCTTGCTCGGGATTAAAAAAAAAAATAAAGTTATGAAGTTGTGTATTCTTGCTTGTCGTTTGGGTTCGATAATTGATTTGATTGCGAAAATAATGCCCTGTGACGACTATTACTATCTCTAAACAAAGAAGCATTAATTTGAAATTTTATTTACCACCAAATATTTATTTTTTCGAAATATATCTAAATAATAAAGTTCTTATGTAGGTACCTATTTGTGTTTTCTACCCAAACAAAGCTTCTTCTTTTGAATATGTAATCTATGGCTAACCAGAGTGGTATATCTATGGGCTAACCTCAACACACCATGGCGGATTCAATGTTTTTCATACTATTTTTATAGCGTTATAGCAACAGTTTTGCATAATGGATTTCATTCAAACTTCTCTCTACACCTTCCCGGCACTAATAAGAACAAACGTGCTATTTTTAGCGAAACCGGTCCAGAAATTTTCGAGAATATCGTAGACAGACAGACAAACATTAATTTTTTTTATATATTATTGCCAACTGATTTTGCTTATCCCAACCGTCGTCTAGGTAAAATTTAAAACTAAAAAATGATGCATAGAGTGACCATATATATTTTTTTTTATATGAATACCTCACAAGAGTCCCAACTGCTCCCAACCGTCTGGAGCCAGTGAGACTATGGCATTCCCAATTGGGGAATGTTGTGAGGCTGAAGGTATTGGGGAGGGGAAGGAGAAGGGGAAGAGGAAGGTGGGGAATACCTGGCTATTCAGATCTGGTCACCAAACACGGCTAAAAGTCATTTCAAGCAACGTTTCAATTCTGAATGGTGGTCTTTCACCAGGGCGATACTGAGAGTATCTTCCACTCTGGAACGTGCGCAAATATGCTATACATTATTTTATTAAATGAATTAATTGTAAAACAACACAAATTAATTAAATAAAAATGACTCGTGCACGCTGGGATTTGAACCCGCGACCTTCGGATTCGTAGTCGAGAGCCTTACCCCTCGACCATGGAGGCCGTCGAATATATACGTAGTTGAGACATAATACAAAATAATGGAACAGTGAGACTGTGATATGATCACATAGAATAGAATGGGGCGACATATAAAAGAATAAAAAAAAGAGATGTCAAAGGAGGAAAGAATTCAGAGGAAATTGGACATTTTGAATTAACGAGAAATGATTATAATATGGGACTGTGGGACAAGTTACATTTATTGCAAAGAATATTACTGCCAATTTTCACGTCTTTTTTTATTTCTACAGCTTGTAAATTCTATAACTGTATTATCCACACAAATGATTTAAACATACTTCAGTTGAGAAATACGAGAACCCTATGGTATATGGCATAAATATTTTAACCCAATTAGCTAGTTTTTCTCCACTTCTAGAGAGTTTAATATCGTTGTACATAAATATATTATGGTACTTGTATAATTCCTTAAATTTTCCTGACTGGACAATTTTTTTTTACAACTCATGATTAATTGTAACCAATTATCGAGCATTGATCTGTGTGTTCCTTGTGGAGTGTCTACATTTTATTATAAAATACTTATTTTTATTGTCTCGTACGGTACGATATCAGTCTTGGCAACAATCTGAAGTATAGATTCATAGTTCATTGTCCAATAATACCTATAGGACCGGTATTTCAGTATACTTATGGAAGTCAACAGTCGTCTTATCTTTTCTGGGTTTCTACCATAAGACTACTGGACTAAAGTAAATATCTCCCATTGCGAGTTTAAAAAACAACTGAAATACTGGCCCATAGAGCCGTTAGTTCGTCTATTCTGGAGTCTCATAACGGAGAGATTTTCATCGAGACTTCACACCCTTTGAGCACAGTCGCTTTTCCAATTTAATCATACTTAAAAAAACGTGGACGCAATAATAAGACGTGCGCCCACTCCGACGTCTGGCGTGAGACTCCCACCCTCCTGACAGTCCCATCTGTGAGTGACACAATTACGCTTAATTTAAAAATAGATCTTACATGTATTATTTATTTCTTTACGCCCGTTAAAATCACATTTACAAATAATATTAAATAGGTACCATAAAAGTTCTATAAAATAAACAAAATAATTTGGCACGTGTGCATGTACATGTATTGTAAGTATGTGTTGTGTATGTAGTATACATGCGTTTTTAGAGAAAAAAGATTTTTCATTATTTATTTTTTTAAATGTTGTTTTTTTTAATATGAGATGTTAACATATTATTTCTCCACCTTGTTTAATAACAAACACCACCTTGGATTAATGTTTCGGTCTTTGGTACAAAATATTAAATACATTCTATAACCATTACCCATCTAACTTCACGCTTAAATCAAATTAACTGTTATGAATATATCTATACCTTTTTTCTAGTGTAGGTACTATGCAATATGAACAAAGCTTGTCAATTTGACTGCCTTAAAACGGGAACTTCCCACTTGGACAGTCAAAGTGTCCTTAGTGCAAAACGTTTTTCTGAATTGAATAAATAAATAATTTTTAAATAAATAAACTTTCACCCAGAGTTTCACACTCTTCACAATTCCAGTTCCACACTTCCAGTTCCACACTTTCATCAAATAAATTATCTCTACTAGAAAGAAAAACCCCACGTATGCTTATATTGTAATATTGATGTACTAAATATATCAACAACATCGAAGTGTTTGTTCCTCAGATGTTGAATCTCTCGCATAGAAGCAATGAAGTAGCAAAACTAGTAGAAAAAGGGTTATAATAATAGTATCTTTATTTCAGCAGAACAAAGCGGTGAGTGCAATACTCTGTCTGCCATATAAAAGAATACATTTAAAAATAATAAAAAATTACATGATGTAGAAATAGAATATAAAAAAAATAAATTAAATAAATGCCACTGACCGGATTATATAATTATCCAAAATATTTGTGTACTTTTGTAATGAAGTTGTGAATTCTTGCTTGTCGTTTAGGTGCCATAAATGATTTGATAGCGAAGGTAATGCCTTGTGACGACTATTACCATCTCTAAAGAAAGACACGTTCATTTGAACATTTTATTTCTTTCCAAAAATTTATTTTTTCAAAATATATCTAAATAATAAATTTCTTAAGTCGGTTCCTACTTGTGTTTTCACTGTTATAAGTCTTAAAATAACCCCCCCCCCCCGGGAACTAAAGATGCATAACAAGTCCAACAGAATTTCGGTCCAAATTAAAAATTTATCTTTCCAGACTTTCATATCCTTGAATTCATTATACCTGCGTGTACCACTCATGTAATGTCTATGTTTTGGCATCTTAAATGCACAATTGTCACATAGTTGCGTACCCACCCCTCCCTACCCGATCCGATTCTTATTGTCACTGGAAGGAGCTAAGTAAATAATAACACAGAATACTCTTAAAAGGGGGGAGTGGCGGGAGAGGATGGTGGCCGGGGGGACTGATCCATAGGGCCCTCAAATCAGGGCGGCGTGACGGGACGGTTGGTGTTGGTCTGCACGTACGCCAGGTGGCGCTTGTCGGCCGGCTTCAGGATCTGGAAGGAGCACTTCAGCGTGTCGGCTAAGTCCTCCACCACGACACAAGCAACATCTTCCGTTTACTGTGATGGTAGTAAGAGATTTTAAAATATTGTCAGGTTATTCGTAACCCGAGAATGGTTGTATTTAAAAAAAAAAATTAAGAATTCCAAAAAAAAATAACCCCAACAAACCCGAGCAAGGCCGGGTAAACATCAGCTAGTACTTTATGTAAAAACTTTTACATCATAGAAATATGGACAATGTTTGGATGCAATGAGAAACACAAATCTCATCGAAAAAAAAAATTAAAAGTAAAATATTTTAAAAAATCTATTTATTTTAAAGCTTGTACGTTACTAAGTTCCAATTTTAGTCCGCTGGAAAAGTATGGATTTATGAAATGAACGTTACGAAGCCGGCTATTTTAAGCACCACTAAAATGTGAAACAAAACCGATACTCGTATAGTCGTGTTGTTTATGTTCAGAAACTCCAAGACAATTTGCCTTGCATATTGTTTTCTTTAGCTTACATTATGTACTGAATCAGTAATGCTGGCCGCAAAGTTGGAGGGAGGTGTCGAATAAAATAAAATTACAATATTTCCCTTTTCCATCCGAGGTTCTTAAAAATAATTTTGTTTTCAGGAAAGTTTCCGTATTAAAGCCTTCGCATTCAGAATTTCTATGTTCATATTACAAACCTCCCTTGAAAACTTGGAAGTTTTTATGCACATCAAAAAATATATGTTATTTTTTAAGATTCGTGTCTAGTTGAAAAGGGTAATTATATGAAAATCCCTTGATAGAAAAAAATCGCAAAGTTTGCTTTGAAAAATATAAATAACACGCGCTGTTCTGTTATTTAATATGTTACGGGTATGAAAAAAATCACAGCGTTTTTTAACCCTTCCTGGCCAGTGCGCGGACAACTGATTTGACATGCTAATTATTTAAATATCTCTGTAAATATTCTAAAGACAGAATTTATATTGTGTGTTCCTCAGCAATACATTTATGTATTGGATAAAATATTTTAGTAATTCTCGAACGCAACAGAAAAAAATGTTTTGTCGATATATCTGGATTTTTTTTAGTACATACGTATGTCCGCGCACGTTGTTAACTTGCCGAGTTTTACGGTAGTGAGCAAGACTGGTACGGGATTTCGCTCACCGTACCACCATGCGCGGCCGTCAGTACTTGTCGGCGGTCTGCCGGTTGTAATGAACGTATCGTCATCGCGTTTTATGTGTGGCCGATGTTTTTATCCCGTTTTTACTGCGCGTTTGTACTGCGCACACAGCACCGGAGCTCGATGGATTTTCTAGCACCAACGCTTAAATTCTACTTAAGTCAATGGTCTTGAGATTTTGCTCTATTCTAAATATGTCGTGTTTTATTAAATATCTTTAAAACGATCATTTACGCCCTAAGCGTTTTTTGTATTAGCGCGCTCCATCTTTCTTCCGTATTAACATATCTTCCTTTCAAACAATGTTCAGTTTCCGCTCGGAGGGTATTGCAGGGTTCTAACTAGTTTCATGACTCGGCTTCACCCGTGATTTGGAATCTTGTTTGTATTATTTTCATTTACCCTTGTTTTTCCCTAAAAACTTAAAATTACCAAGTTTTATCTCGGTGCTATTTTTCTTATTGAAAAATATGCGGTGCCTTATTTTTCCACCGTGGATGTATTATCTATCCAAACTGCAAAACTTATGTGACATTGTTAACTGAAAATAGTTATTCCAAAACGAAAATGTGAAATTCGTTGCCCTCAAAACCTTTTTTCAAAGCAAAACAGATTTTCTGATTTAAGTAGTGAGTTATATTGTGAAGATGTTGTGTAATACACAGTCCGAAAATACCTGTACAATCTATACATATTACGCACGGAGAAAATCCAATATGCCCGTAATAGTGTCATTGCGCATTACAATCGCGCCAATTTCTAACTTGATGGTTTTGCTCGGATATGTTCATCTGCAACACTTTAGCAAAACATTCACCAATTTGTTGGAGAAGACGGTTCTCGCCGCTGTCATTAATTAGCCTGCCCGTATATAGTTTATGGCCCATCCAACGCCGCACTGAAGAAAGTCGTATGGGCTGCTGTGTAGTCATTGTACCGATTGTATGAGTCAACAATTTTCTATGAAAAGATTTCTATACTCGACTAAAGAGTTAATCGATTTACGGATTAATTATTATTGGTAATTAGGTTGTCAGCTCTTAAGGCTACTATGACGTGGCGCTAACTGCACAAAGATCTCAAGTCAATATTTGTCGAAGTTTGTATTATTTTCTTGTGTTCAGTGTTGCCGATATTTGACGCTTCTCACCCTTTCAAAGCGCACAGTTCTCTTTCTTTCTATCTCACGTGTGTGTCCTTTTGTCTAGCTCCTATTCTAATCGTTGGTCTTTCTCTCTCACATGGAGATTACCACACATTGCTCTTTGTGTGATGCCCATTTTTGGTTATAAGTCCATATTTGCGCTGCAAACATGAGTATTGTATGTATTTATTTACTTCAGGAATCATTCCAGAATGCATTACTCCGACGACTTGCCAAAATTCCCTGGTTCGTCAGGAATAGCATAATTAACACGGGCTCGAAAATTCCTCCACTCCGAAAACATATAATAGATTTAGCCAAAACATTTTACTCCATACTAACTCAAATACCTCTATCTCCACTCCCTACGTCTACGTCCAAATTTCATCTTATACCTTCCATTACCTTAATGAGCGCACTTAAATATAAGATTGCCATCAGCAAGTGCCGCTAGCACATAAAACAGAGTTCACAAGTCTTTGAAACAAAAATAAATAAAAGCCCTACAGTAGCAATAGGCATCCCGCTCACTGGGAAGAGAAGATTATCTCCACGTTTTAATCACAGTTGACACAGGAAGAGGGAGAAATGTTTCCTGGCACTACACAAAATTTTTACAATACGATATATGATAAGGAGGTGTTGAGGTATCTTCTTGTTTTTTAAGATATTGCTAAGCTTGCTCTCTCCATATCTTGTTCTCTCAATTTCGCTAGTCACTTTTCTTATCATTCTTTTAGAACTTAACCCAAGTAAAGTTCACCTAATGCTTATATTTGTACTGGTTTTGATAGTACTACTATTTTTTTATGGTTCATCTTTAATCCAACATTGTTAGAATGATTTCATGTGTTTCTTAGTTATCACTAATAATAATATTCGATTAATTTTTATAGTGATACTATGATCTATGTACTCAAAATACACAATTTCGTATACATACTTTATCTTACTTGTTTTACTGCTTTACAACTCTGTAAACTGTTTACTTTTTTTTCTTTAACATTATGGTGAACAAATGTTTTATTGAAACGTTGACAATAAACATATAAATATCAGCCGTTGCTTTGTTTCGCACGATAAAAAGTATTAAATTCTAACGGTGTCTGGAACCTGTTTTAGTATGGTCGGATTATTAGAAACGCCGGTGTCGAGTTACGAAACCATTCGTCAAAGTTCGAGCCCACGCTTTTGGCGAAATTTAATAATAGTCTTCTGAAGTTTAACGGCGGCTCTTAAACCCCTACCTAAATTCGTACGAAAATGAGAGAAAACCGATAGAATCTATGTGATATATTAAATATTTTATCTTTAAGCTATGCCTTTTATCCCAGAATAGATTCCCCCGATAAATCCCATGGTTTCAATGGTTGCTTTGACGATAATATTTACGATCGTACAACAAAGTATTCGTGGAAGGAAAATTCTAAAGGTTTTTTTAAAAATTGGTTTATTTGTTGGGGTGTTCTCAATATACGTGGATCGATCTTATCTCAAAACATAGATATATTCAAATATTCCTCATTTAAATATACATCATCGGTGCTACAACCCTTGGAGGTTCTTGGCCGTCTCTAGATAATGCCTTCACTCCTGGTGTTTCCCTCCAGTTCCTAGTGCCTAAGGTTGGTGTTCCTCCACACCTTCCAGTAACCTAACTTAGGTCTTCCAACGCTCCTCTATCCTTCGGGTTTATTATAAAAAGTCTCTTTGGTGGTCGACTTTCTTCCAAATCTTACATGTAAATCTCAATCCTAGGTCAGCTATTTCCACACAATATCTATCATCTCCATCATGAGATGCGGAACTTAGAATTTTGTTTTCTAACCAGTAGCGGTTTTTTTATAATTTTACCACAAATGCAATTCCGTGTTAAAAAATCCACCCGTCCGCATTAATACTGCCCGAGAACGAATCTGAAATGAATCCCATACGTGCGATATGAATTCAGAATCCATGAAACTTTCTGTTCTTAGGAATCGTTCATACAAAAATTACCCATGGTGCTTTAGCGGCAAATCGTAAAAGCGTGCAAACTTTAGGAATCTGTTAGCTGCTTGTGTGCGCAGCGACTATCGGATTTGTTAATATCAAATTTGTACGGAATAGTACCTATTTTGTACGAGTTATTAGTTTTTTTGTGATTATCGTGTTTTAAATTGTTATTAAAATAATAAAATACTACTTTTTGTATAAAAACACGACCAGTTTCTTGAGTAAACTGTGATATAATTATATGCATTGGCCACAGACTTTGTATCAATTTATATCACCTTGCTAATCTCTGGTGTGGTGGTGTGATGATTTTTCTTTGGATTGAGGGAAAACTATATAATAATTATGAAAAGCATGGGACCAGTATGGGATTTATAGATGAGGTTTTTTCTCTCTTTTTTAATCACCGATTGAACTCCCAATTATATCCACGAACCGCCACTGTTTCTGACAAAACGATGCCGTATTGTTGTTCCACGTTTTCAACTATTCAAATCGAAAAAAAAAGTATTATTCTCGGGCGAAGTCGAGTAGTGACTACTATTTTCATTATTAATGGAAAGCTCTCGACAACTGGAATTCTCTCGAAATTTCTAGAACAAACAACAATATCTGAATAACCCTAAAATTTCCATCAACACGCCAGTTGAGAGTTAGTTATTCCGGTTCCTTACTCTGTTATGACTTCCTCCCCATTAATACACTCCAATCCGCAAACTGTGCCATAATTATAGTAATTCAGTTCCTGTTATTAGTTATTCATTTATTATGATACTAACAATTATTCTGATTTCATCCGAGAATTAAACTTTGTGCAATAAATTATATGTGATCATTGTCTAGAAAAAAAAAAGAATTCCTTGCTCAATCCAAAAAGTTAGACAACGACTTTTGAACCGCCGCACTATTAAAAAAAACTAAGTCAGCGGCGGATCGATCAGATTATTCTCTGGGCTAAGGTAGCGGGTTCAGATCCCCGGGAGAAGACGGCCTCCATGGTCGAGGGGTAAGGCTTTCGACTACGAATCCAAAGGTCGCGGGTTCAAATCCCGGCGCGCGCAAGTAAATTTTATTTAATTAATTTGTACTGTTTCACAATTAATTAATTTAAAAATAATATATAGTATATTTGCGCACGTTCCAGAGTTGAAGATACTCTCAGTATCCCCCTGGTGAAAGACCACCATTCAGAATTGGAACGTGCGCAAATATACTATATATTATTTTTAAGGGTCCAGTATAAGACCGCGTATTCACCGCCGTTAGGAATTTTAGGCCTCAAACTTAAAACCACGGACCACCGCGATCCGGCAGCAGGATTGGGGAAATGTGGATAATGTAGACCACGGCGGATTAAAAAAAATGTTCAGCGTATTGATGCAATACGAAACAAAAAACATTTGCTCTATATTTTTTTCGTTTATTCGCTGTATAAAAATAAATAAATAGAAGCTTGACAGACTTAACTTAGCATCTGTTGGTAATAGGATAGGGTAACTGATGAGAATATGTTTTTTTCAATTTATATATAATATATTAATTATTGTCAGTAGCCATACAAAGTGCCTCCCTTTTACAAAAGATTTGTTTTGTTACTATTTACATATTTATTTACAGCATAATCTTTTTTTTTAGCTTCGGAAATATTATAGAAATGGGTAACGTGGACCAACTGCTCAGAAATACTTATAAGCACAGCTTTTTGACACACGGAATTATTTTCATGGATTTTGAATCAAGGAATCCGTTTTTCGATTGTCCACTAGGGGATTCAAGGTGGTTGAAATGAATTGGATGCTTTTTTATATGGCTATTCTATTAGTGGCTTTGGTTTTTATTAATGGTTAAGTAATTCTACTATTACATTTGAATTGGGAACCAAGATGGAGGATGTGAATTAGATCCCGTTTATTAATCGGGAATAAGAATTATTTGTCTTTTGATAATTTTTGGGATTTAGAAACGCCCTTCAATATTGTATACTAAACAGCAGCATAGGTAGATAACGATGTTTTAAAACCCACTCCAGACGCACACAATAAGCTTGAATACAATTCACCAAGTCAATGAAGGCAATAAGAAAAACTGATATTTTGCCGGTGAATAATACCTATAACAGGGAGTATTTTCACAAAAGTCTCCTATCTTCCCCTTGCCCCTCCCCCAAGCAAAGTAGACCAAATATGCTATAATTTGAAATCAAATACGTTTCTAACGACTTAATAATGTCCGAGATACAGCGGTTCTAAATTATTCAAATTTTTTGTAAGTTGTTATTTTTCGCTATTTTTTAGTGTTTTGGTCAATTTTGACAGTGAAGGAGTAATTTTTCGGTAAAGGTTATTCTCTTGTTTTTAAAGTAGACTAAAGATGGTACAATTTGAAAACAAATTGGTCTCCAAGGACCTAATATCGTCCGAAATACAGGTGTTCTAAATAAAGAAAAACATTCTATGTTATTATGATAACATAGAATATTTTTCTTCATTTCAAATTGTAGAATCTTTAGCCTACTTTAAAAAATATTAATTAACCTTCACCGAAAAATTACCCCTTCACTGTCAAAATTGGTTAAACACTAAAAAAAATAGCGAGAAATAAAAAAAAACAAACTTCGCTATTTTTAAAAAAATTATTAATTAAGGGGTAATTTTTCGGTGAAGGTTAATTAATATTTTTAAAGTAGGATAAAGATTCTACAATTTGAAATGAAGAAAAACATTCTTTGTTATCATTCTTCGCATTTGATTTCAGTTCACTTCCAAACACTTTAATTCCGATTTTGAACCAAATCGGTAGAAAACTCAAAATTAAAAATGACCATCGAAATTACTCAGGTTGACATTAAATTTGACTTCAGCACCCCCCTAACATGACTTACGCCGCTTTCTAACCAAATCGGTGTGAATATCTAGAAATTCAAAATAGCCGCTAAAACTATGGATTTTGATAGGCACAGATCGGTAATACTTATATATGCAGTCAGGGGCGTCAAGATTGTAAATTATATGGGCACAAAAAATGTTAAGATTTTAAAAATAATTCGTTCATTCATTAGTTTTGCTGTTGACCACCTGCAAAGATCTAATCTTGTAGATCTGTACCACGTCCGTCAGTTTTTTTCCAGTGCGCAGGTCTTTTATATTGTGCCGTATAATAAATTAATCACTTTTTGGACCATCTTAAAGAACGTTGCAAAGAGATGTGATTATAACAAAAAAAATCGAAAATACGTAATTCCTACATTCCGGTGGCAGTTTAACACCTCTCTTCCCAGCTATTCGTCATAAAACAGACAGAAATATCGAATTTCAAATCGACGTCCGCTCGCTCTGAAGGACTTCTCACAACTGATTTACTCCGGCGAAATAAATGGTCTTATGAACAATCGCGCGGGCCAGAAATTGTCATACGTTTTTTGTATGACGGAACTGAATTTAAAAATTCCTGAACTTTGAGGGAATTACAGTGAAAATCTAGATTTACTGAATTATTTTTAATAAACGCTTTTGGTTCTTGATCTTATTTACTCTGAGATTGTGGAAGGATTTTGATTAAATATGTTTGTAATGGGTGCAGTTAACATAACGGCGAAGGCACTGTTGAGCGTTTTACTTAAAATTACTGTAGGTATTTCATATATAATATAAAAGGTTACAGTTTAAGAATTTACGTCACTGAAAACCTTAGACACTTTCGTAACTTTCTGTTAAGAATTTGCAGATAAATTATGTGTTGTATTGCTTACGTTAGCATACTGCGAAGTGACGTTTAGCGCCTTATTTGAGTCTTCCCCCTTAAATTAATTAATTGTGAAACAGTACAAATTAATACTGTTTCACAATTAATTAATTTAAAAATAATATATAGTATATTTGCGCATGTTCCAGAGTTGAAGATACTCTCAGTATCGCCCTGGTGAAAGACCACCATTCAGAATTGAAACGTTGCTTGAATTGGCTTTTAGCCGTGTTTGGTGACCAGATCTGAATTGCCAGGTATTTCCCCACCTTCCTCTTCCCCTTACCCTTCTCCTTCCCCTCCCCAATACCTTCAGCCTCACAACATTCTCCAATTGGGAATGCCATAGTCTCACTGGCTCCAGACGGTTGGGAGCAGTTGGGACTCTTGTGCGGTATTCATATAAAAAAAAGAAAAAATAAATGCTATCTTTAAATAGATTTTGACATAAATGTTAATATAATTAACTGAACCTTCCTTAATTGAAACATTTTATAAATGTATTTGTTTATATCATAGATTTCCAAAGTGGTCCGTACGGACCCCTAGGGGTCCATATAGATTTGAAGGGGCTCCATGGCAGGCAGAAAAAAGGGGGTCCACGAGATGTAAATGGGGGTCCACGGATTGGAGTTCATTTAGACTGCACGTATAGTAAAGCACGGTAATAAGTTTCGCTCGACAAGCCTACTGCGCACTTAAGGCGAATCGCATCCACGCAAGCACGTTCATATGCAAGTTTTTACAAATTTTCATACCACTTGTTTTGTACCAAAGTTTTGGACTGTCAGGCTGCGGGGGAAGGGGGGGGGGTCCATGGAAATTAATAGAACGGCAAAGGGGTCCACAGAGAAAAAAAAAGGTTTGGGAACCTATGGTTTACACTATACGAGTACAGTTTTTTTTTTTTAAATATTATCGAGCACAAGCAACAGACATTAGGAAAGAATAAAATAAGAAAAGAATTGCATAAAATTGTATATTCCACAAATCTGTAGAATATGTAACAAATTAGTAATACTACCTAATAGTTTTATTTTTTTATTTATTATATTTGCACTTCGTGTCAGATTAAGAAGATTATCCTGATGACAAACCACTATCAAGAATCTAAACGTTGATTTAAATGGCTATTTCTATGTTATAACATTATCTAAATAGGCAGCCACTTCCCAACCCTCCTCTTCTCTCCCCCACATCCTTCAGCTTTACAACAATCCCGGGCTATTATTATTTTTATTTAAAAAAAATAGTATTATCTGCGAATTAAAAACCTTCCTTTCATAAGTTCTCTGTGTCATGCACTTATACATTATTATACATCATAAATGTGTTACACTTATATACCTACCATGTATCGTGTTCTTTTTTTGTTAACTTAAAACCTTTTTTATTCTTTCTGTACACAAAATCATTTAAATGTTAAAATATGTAAAAGCCCATCGGGGCGTTAAAAATTAATAAATATATAATGGGGATACAACCGACTGGCGTCATGTCGTTAAGGGTCTTATGCTGTATCATAATTCCCAATTTCGTAGAACATTCCTTTTAAAAAAATATTATATAAAGAATATAATATATTATAACTGCTAGGTATTGTATATTATATTATATAAAGAATATAATATATTATAACTGCTAGGTATTGTATATTATATTATATAAAGAATATAATATATTATAACTGCTAGGTATTGTATATTTTCCCATTTTCGCACAACAGATTCAATTTACTCCCAACTTCTCAGTAGACTCGTCAAGCGCTGGAACATGAAAAGGATGATGCTGTATGGTTTAGGAATTGGTATAAAAAGACTAGATACACCCTCCGCGAATAAGCAATCTATTGAAATTGATCTCAGATACATACGAATAATAAATTATCTCTGATAACGGGCTCAGCTTTTTAAAATTAAATTTTATTTATTCATCTATACAATCTCAATGTATTGCGAGGGTTATTGTACTGTGCCTATCTCACTAGGAGAACCTGTGTCGAGAGCAGGCAAAGTTTACAGTTTACAATTTTCACTCCAGTCGCACAATTATTATTACTAGCAGCTGATATCTACTGGACACTAGCAATGGGTGAAATTGAATGAATGAATTATTTCAACGCGGAATTAATTCTTAATTTATTCGCTTAGTCTTTACGACCCTGCGTTTATTTAACATGCGGCACCGTAATTACGGTGCGGATACTAAGGGGGTCACCGCAAAGTCGTCGGAGATATTGTGCTGTGCGCAGGACTCCATCTAAAGTATTTAATCCCTCGCCGCGATCCATAAAAACCGTACGTCATCGTTCGCACTAGTCCGTAGCTGCAAACCCCTCTAGTCAGCCAGTCAGTAATTCCGTATTCCCGGATTCAAGGATTTAAGAAATGTATTCGTATTCTGTTGTTTCTTCGTGGTCTATACTAAGTCCGCAGGACGCATGTTAGTCAAGTCACTGCGAGATACTATTCAGATTTTTTTTTATAAATTCATTCCTTAATCCTTCGGCGATTCCGTTCGTGTTAGTCCCAGCGCGGCCACAAGCCGGCACTTTCGCTAGTCGGGTGGGAATTTCTGAAGTAATCCGTACCCGGTAAGGGTGCGTCTTTGTATGGCTCGTAATATTGTCTTTAAAAATGAAACCGTTATTTGCTACACGAGGTGTATACACATGTCTCGTATTATCTATTATCTAGTTGAGTAAGATTGTTATTTTCGTATTTATTTTATTTTTAAATATGTTATTTCGAACACAAGCGCATTTTGCAATGCGAAAAAAGACCAGGTGAATCAGACTGAATCGATTCACTACTGAGAATAACACTGCCCATGTGTACTGGTCACTGGCCCCGCAGGTGAATTTTTTCCGTTGGTTATTTTCCGCTTATAAAAAAAGTGCAGTTAGAAGACGTAAAACAATAAGCTGGTAATATGTAATCATGATCAGTGTATGCATATTATGTCAACAGTTTTGCAGGTAAAAAAGAATTTGCGCTTTTATGGATTCGCGAATTATACGAGAAGTGATAAGATTTCTGCAATGCCCAAACGCAAACCACAAAACGTGACGTTTATCACAGGTTTGGGTTCCTAGATGATGCAGCAGATAGTGTAAATATTAATACCATAAGATAAGATAACGGACAGATTGCACAGCATTGTCAGAACCAAGTGAGCCGTACTAACTCACAATCGCGGCATTTCTATCAACTTTGTTTTCGCATGCATTTCTTGCTTCGCTTATTTTTACATTATCTCAAAAATACTCCTCTTGACATAAGTCGACTCAAGTGCCGGATTCATTTAACCGTCCCAGTATTTAGTTGCCGACCCCTTCCATCTTCTGCTCGTCATAATGTTTCCTTCTCCGCCGATTCGTTTTCTTTATCTCCATAACATCGACGCATTACTTTCTTCATTTGGCCTTGCGTTCTTTTCTGATCGCCTCATTCGTAATACGGTCGTACATGGTTTTTACAACACCCTGGGGGCCATAGCACGCTCAAATCGATAACGTAACAATATCTTATCGATAGGCTTAACGGAAGACGACTTTATATCGATTTCCCCAGCACTTTAAACGTGACGATAGCCAGACCGATATTGACCATGGACTAAATGAGAAATCGCCCTACGATAGCAGCACTAGCGGGTATTGTCTATGGATCGTCATTCCTAAACGTCAAACGTACATGCGAATAAATTGACAATGTCGAATGAATGTTTACTTAAGATATCATAATGACCGGTCAGTGGCTGAGTTGGCATCGCTTTTGGGTCTCACCCAGGCGTCGTGAGTTCAATTCCTCGGCTGGCTAAGTCCCCCATTACGACACAAACAACATCTTCCGCTTACTGTGATGGTAGTAGGAGATTTTCAAATATTGTCAGGTTATTTGGAACCAGGGAACATTTCTCTAGTTTACACTCACTTCATATCACATTGGCAGTCGCATATACTTTTTAATACTAAATCGAGACTTAATTGATCAATTAGGCCTTTAACTATAACTCGTGATATTCTGAACAACTGTTTAAATTTCGTTTCTCCAAGCTCGAAGGGATTCAATTGATCTTTCAATTCTACGAGCTTCGTTAGTCTGCGTCCGTTCATTAATAACCCAGTAATTTTGACAGTTAACCGAAGCTTATCAGTTACCCAAGAGGCTCCGCTAAATTAGGCGGACTTTTGTCTACCGACTGTCAGAATATTTTATGTCAATTGTTGACCGTGCTCGCACATACCACCTAACGCCGCCCAATAACCATAAATGACGGATTTAGTCTCAATATCGTTTTGATAATATAAGGTTTTATCGATCAACCGTGATAGAGCCTTGGATATCTTATTTCTAGTTACCGAATGATGAACAAAATAGGCTAACTTTTTATTGAAATGTCCAGTGAAGGGTGAATTGATAACTAGACTAATTATTATTAATGTGAGATTCATAACGGTGTTGCAAATAGTGATGTGTCATGCCTCATTTGAGACCGGGAGCCACGGTACCAGCTCAATATTTTCGTACGACATTAAAAGCCGATTCCCAGTTAATGAGCTTATACCTCAGTTCATAAGACACCCAGCTCCTACGGCTCCCAGCTCACAGCGTATAGATGTAGGTACATAACGTCCAGATGTGAGACTGCCAGGCGCCGTTCACGTATTGTACAGTGCCTACATACGTGTAAATGCGGTGATTATTCTTATCTCTCTGATGATTTTATGTAAACAGATTAGAACAAAGGACCTTTTTTAAAGGTGCGTCATTTTACAAATGCGTAAAAATACTATCGACCATCTGAGACATGTTTATCTCTTTTGATAAATAAACAATCTGTTTTAAGTGGTTCGAAGGTTTGTCAAATAGAGTCACACTTCAATTGAGCCGTGGTACGGTTTACCGGAAGTTGTACGCTCACGGCTCATCAAAACGAGCCGGAACAAATGAACGGCTCGTTCATGAACGACTCATCGCTAGTTGCAAAGACCCATCTTGTGGTTTGTGTTTCTGTCTTCACGTGAAAACAAATCAACGGTAAAGGGGTATTTGTGTTTACCCGCGTGATGTTTAGCTAAATAATAGGTTTTCGGTTGTTTGACAGGGTATTACTGGATCCCTTAGTGTTGCCTACAAACCTCCTTTATTTGATGATTAGTTTTATGGAATACAATTTAACATCAATGTACTCGCGGAATTATAATGATTATACTCGTACGTCGATTATTTTTAGTTTTCTTTATAATTAATCAAATTTGTTTTATAAAGCGCGCTTAACCGTCCAATACAGTGAGATAAACGTATGTTTAAAACCACGGAATTTATTTTTACGACCATCCTGCTTTGCTTAGCCTAAGATTCATCATCCACAAAAATGGTCATGACTACAGATTGAATATTAATTGAAATATATTGAATATAATTGAATTAGAAGTACTAGAGATAAAGAAAGCCGTTAAAATTGATAGTCATGTACATTTATGACTGAAGCCATCAGTATCAATCACCATCGGTCATAAATGTACAATATTAGAAAAAGCAATGGGACTCACTCCTGTCGTAAATTCAATATATACCAGTCTTATTTTTAATTGTACCAGTCTGAAGATGCCCGCGATAGGGGGAAACCAGTCCGCTCTGAAATAAACGAGTTCACGATAGTTGCAACGGTTTTTAAATAAAAAAAATCATATTATAATGGATTTTCACCATTTTTATTTTTTTATTTAGTTTCAATACATATTTGCTAAATTAGTAAATAAAATTTTACAAAGCTAATACGGCAATTTGCAATATTTTTAGTCCTCACAAGGGGTTCCCGTGCTGAGAAAGGTTAGGTTTTATTTAAAAACTAATTATGTTTTTAAGCTCCTATGAAGTTCTTTTCAAGATGAATTTACAGTTTCAAAATTAAAAATAACTTTCAGTGAACGTTTTGTCTCTTTCGGTATAATATGATAACCCATTCTTGTACATATTATCCGTCTCTTTCTCTCTTTTCCTTTGTTGTATTTTAAATGTAATCTTTTGCTATCTCGCTGTTTTTTTATTCTATTTTTATATTCTGTCTCCCCCTGGATGTATATATAAGCACACACTATGTATTGTTTGTTTAGCGAGACACGAGTTGGTCGTAAAATTGAAAATAAATTTCATAATTTTAAACTAAGTTATTGTTCTATTTAATTTAACTTCAAACCACAAAGTGACTGCTTTCTACCAAAATATGAACGTATGTATTCGTCGGAAGAATACAATTGTGATGGTTTCTTGGAGTAACAATATAGTTTAAAAGCGGTAATATAAGAAAAAAACTGTTTGGATCAATTATTTTCCCGTCCCGGGCCAATAATGCGGTCGACATTTCTGATGAAATCACAATCACGAACTTAGACAAAGTACTTTTTTTTGCATATTCGTTAAGGGTATAAGTGATTTTGATAACGGTGCATCGCCATAATTATCGTAAGTAATCATTGCATTACTGATAGTCGTATCTACTGTGCCACCAATGTGTATTTTTTATCGTATTTCTCACCTTTTTTATTATTTTTTTTTAAATTTATATAAATCAAATGCAATAATATAATGCAAGTACTTTAGTTTTTTATTGTGACAGTTGTTTCGGCGTTCGTTTGTTTATTAATTTCCAATAGTTCAAGTAAACGATCCTAATATAATATTAATTAATAAAGCAAGGACAATTATTTATTCCCCACTTCTCAGTATATTCACGAGACCTCAACAATATAACACATTTAAATGAGTCAATAAAATTTACGTCATTATAATCACAATTCAGAAAACATTGCCATTTAATGCGGGGAATATAGATTTCAGCTCACAGAATAGATAATCTATTATCACAATTATTTTCTCAGTAAATCGGTTTCACCGGTAATAAATCATTTTTGGCATAATATTTTTTTTATTGTCGGGGCTAAATAGAATCATATAAATAAGTCGTCTCAACTTGACCTAATCACAGTATGAAAATGGCTTTTCACGCCGAAACAGCTGTCACAATAATAAAAAAAAACTAAAATATTTGAAATTAAATTAATTGGAGTTCTACGAATTAAACACAAAAACAATTAATATTTTCTCTCATTCAAAATATGCGGTTATTGGAAATGAGACTATGCTTTAGCATTTATGGATTACGTATTAATTATTCTCACATCACATTTCTCCATGCTTTCCATTACTGCTTTATTTATGTCGCAGTCTCTTGTTAATCTTCACGGTCATCTATGCAAATTGCCATAAGATTGTTGATTTCTTATTTGACATCTGTCTTCTTTCTACTAAATAGCAGTAGCTTCATGGTTAAATCCGTGCCTTATTCGCTGCTATGCACGATTCACAATGAACGCCGCGGAAGATGTCGCCGGCCCACTGTCTGACTCTGTCCCCGGGAGAAAGTGACCCGATAGGTCGCCGTGTTTGTTTGCTCGCAAAGTGCAGCCTCGCCTCACGTCGGTCGGCCAACCTCTATCGGGTTCATGTTCATATACCTCCTCTCTAGTCTTATTCTCCGGGTAGCTCACCTTTTCTATTTGCGGTTTTGTGCTGTGGACATTGTGTTTTATTAGTTTTAGGTCTTGCTGGTTGATTTACTTTCGCTTTTGTGCGGTACACAAGTCCTATCCGCGTTCACGGTGTTTACAAATGTATGTAACAAACAAATAATGCGTGCAAAATGCAAAATGCGTTATGGAAAAAAAAGCAATATTTTTATGTTTTGGTTTTGATGGTTTCAATTGTTATAAAATGCAAGTATTTGCAAGTTTATCCAATAGCTACTGGCCTACTGCGTAGGTATGTACGTTTTGTTTATTTATTTAATAATATCTTCTTTTGTTGTTTTTTCGTGTTATTTGCTATTTCATGTTTAAAAACTTTATTGTGGCACATTCGCAACCAGTGTTCTAGTTCCGGTCCTCTAGTTTCAGTGTAAAATTTATCATCAAATTTTTGAAAATGACTGTTTTGTTATCATTTCAACTGAATAAATGGGCCCACAAGTTCCTTACCAAATTCATAGAAAATAAATTTTGGTCGGACATTTGTCTGTTATCTTTTAATTTCGTTATTCTTGGGGTAGGTACAGCTTTTCAGCCTTTATTGTCACAGAACATTTTTGGGAAAGGCGGTGTTATTTTGGGCAAAACTAGGGACATTTTACAATCAAGTGACGTTATTTTCCCTTTTTGTATTTTGCAGCAAATTTAAAATAAATTCGTTAATTTATAAAAAAAAATTATCGAAAAATATTTAGAACGTATAATATTACTTTCTTATTTTAAAATACACGAAAATCTCTCATTATTTTGCACTAGGTAGGACTATTCTTTTGAATGGGTGGTACGCGACCAAATGTTGTTTCCGAAAATGTGGATTTAGGTATTTTTTATTTAATTATTTTTAGCGATCGTTCGTATTTCCGGGTGCAAATATGTAACGATTTTTTTGTCCGTCTTGTGTTATAATTATACTTTATTATATACATATTAGTTAATATTTCGGAGTGATACTATTCTACAGCATTTATTGCTTTGACCTTGAGGATAGAAATTTTTTTCGGCTGCGGCGCTTTGTGCAATCTGTGCTTAATTAAATAAATGGCTGCCGTTTTCCGAAATAGGAAGTATTAACATACCCAAAAATATCAACACTAGCGACGCTACCGACTGCAAAGTTAACCATGTCAAGCTGTGGCACCCCACCCCCTGCGGCCCGTAGCAAATTACTTTAAAAGTTATAAATGAATTTTTTTATTCAATTATTAATAATGACGCCACAAAGTAAATACCAATCGTTGGAAGAAATTATTAAAAATTATAATTCGGTCCTTCGGCTATAAAGGTTGTGGATCACTGATTTCGGGCATTCTTCCCGAGCAATCGCTGTTCCATATATTTTCTCATTCGCACAAAAGCGGTCCCTTCTGTTTAATTTGAGCCATATATTTTCTCATTTATTATTGTATTTTGCATGAACCTATTGCCAGAAATTCTTAGAACTCCGAAATCATAACTTGTTGTCGATATTTCGGTTTGGCATGTTGTAAAATGTGTATAAATATTTACGTGTTTTTCCTCCCCGTTCTGTATTCCCAAATACTTCACTTTATTCTCAGATCATCTCGAATCTCGATCGCCAATAATAATTATAATTGGAGGTAAACAAACATGACGGTTGTATTAATTAATTTCGTGCATCGATTGCTGTTTTCAAAACCAAATAAATAATGTGTAAATTACGATATAATGGACGTTTCTGCTTGCTTCTATTATGATTTCGATTCTCAGATTCATCTTTTCTTCCGGAATATTTCCGAAGGAACAAATATGCCCTCAATTCTCAACGTTTATCTGGGTTCTTGCATAATGCCTAGCTTTGCACGATACTAGTATATCCATACCGATCCCCATATGGAAACCGGTTCCATGACAATTCTGCACAGTGACAAATTGACACGCTTTTGAAAAGTGATATCAGTCATTAAAAGAACGAAAAAAAAACTAGCTTAACTTTTATTGCGCCGAAATTACCGGCAATGTCAAAAAATCTTTTCTCTTTATATAAGTAGCTATTCTGGGGAAACCTCCTTATGATAGATAAGGACAATTTTTTTACATATATAAACACATTATCTGGAAAGACCGAACAATTAACAAAAACATCGTTTTGCAATAAACAAGTAAGTTATTACGAAAGTAGACGCGCAAATTTACGAAAGTATTAGATCGCGGGCGCTCGGCGTTTCAAATCCGTTTCTAATCTAACTTAACCTAGTTAACCAATTTTATTTTTTTTAATAATTTTTTATGACTTTGATTTTTCAAAGGTGCGCAGAATTGTCCAGTTACCATGGAAACCATTTCGCGCCCCATTTGGAAATCTTTGCTCTACACGATCGCTATTTTCGTACCCACGATTTAATACAGATTTGCAGATAATATTTTGGGTCGGTACTTGATTGCCAAAAAATGGCAACACCTTTCTTAACCATTTATCGAAGTATCTGTTACAAAACGTAAATGTAAGCGAAATTCATAATACACAAAATGACAAAAAATATATATTTTTTTAATATGCTCGAAATTCACAATACCAAACAGAAATACGTGTTCACGATCAGTAATAAAACAGTCTAGCCTACCTGTAATCTTTTTAACAATATTTTTAATACATTCCGAAATAAACACGCAACATTTCCACATAACACTAGTTAGGTAAAACAATATTGAATTAATTTAATATTGCGTGCCAAACCTAACGAAATAGGAATCAAAAATAGAACAAGTCCTATTTTCCGTAACGAGTTCACATAGAAAGACAAACCTGTATGTTGAATCTGTACGAAAAAAAGTATGGTGTAATTCGCCCATTATTATCACTTTCTATGTGCTTCAAAGCTAAGAGCATTCAATTAATACTAGCTGATGTGTACACGGCCTTGCTCGGGATTATTGTTTTTTTTTTGGAATAAAGTTCTGAAACTGTGAAATATTGCTTATCGTTTGAGTGCCATAATTGATTTGACAGCTAAAGTAATCCATTGCGATAGCATTACTATCTCTAAACAAAGAAACAATTTGAAAATTTTGTTTCATTCCAAACATTTATTTTTTTCAAAATATATCTAAATAGTAAAAACTTAAATAGGTACCTATTTTTCATTTTGAAAATATTCTACCCAAACAAACATTATTTTGAATATGTAATCTGTGGCTAACCAGAGTGGTATATCTATGGGCTAACCTCAACACAACATGGCGGCTTTAATGTTTTCATACTAAATTTAAAACGTTATATCAACAGATTTACACATTGGATGTCATTCAAACTAATCTATAAACCTTTCCGGCACTAATTAGAACAAACTGTGCTATTTTTCAGCAAAACTGGTCGAGTAATTTTCGAGAAAATTGAGGACAGACAAATAAACATCCATTTTTTATATATAGAGATAAACATGTACATTTGTTTTAAATCACTTCAATTTCATATAATGATGAACCGGTTTCGACAGTACCCCTCCTTCTTCAAGACTTAAAAAAAAGACATCTTAAAACTAACAAGATACAAAATAATGACAGACATACATGAATATTTAGGTGTTGAAGAGGGAGCCGACCCAGTTTCTCCCAGTATCTGTTTCAGTTCTACTCCCGCTCTAACTCTAATTATTTCGTATGTAAATATACATAAGGAATAAAAAACTAAATATGTGACTTTAAAAAATATCGTCATAATAATATTCTGTGAAATATTCGTTGCTGGCTGCCGTATGTCATTCAATACTGCTTGAACAGAAAATAGTCACTCGTCAATCACTCAATTTTAATATCTGGAGCAGTGGATCAGAACCGAGCAATGGAAGGGGTGCAAGTCGTCTTTATTTGCTTGTTGACGTTTGTGATACATGTCTGTTTATTTATAGAGTCTGGAAATAGTTATTCGACACTTGCTCAACAAAATAATCTGGAACGAAGCCGTCAAAATTTTCTGTGCTCAGGCTAATGAATTCGTGAAATTGCTCGCTGCAAAGGCCACAAAATCCACATAGAATACAAGTATTAGAATGTTCCTTCATCTAAAAAATATATTGGAATATGCATCTCAGGTGTGCAACCCAGGTTATGAAGTACATAGAAACAGAATTGAAAGCATCCAAAATAGATTTTTAAGGTACCTAAACTTCCGTTCTTTTGATCTCATGTTAGCAATGAAGTCTTCGCACAATTTTTTAACATTTATTTTACAATTAACTTGCCGAAGAAAAATAGCGGATTCCGTTATGTTATTTAAAATCGTACATAACTTAGTTGATAGCCCTGATCTTCTCGAACGCCTATTATTACATATCCCAAATCGCAACAGCAGACAGCCACTTACGTTGTATATCCCTTGTTATATAACCATTTCCAAACAAAACTCTTTTATCTACAGATCTACATACTCATTCAACTTAAATTATTACCACATTGCAATTATTAACTCAATTATACGTGGTATTAAATTAAAATCCATTACGCGACCGCTCTCAAACTAGATAACTTAAACCACCTTTATATCTACTCTAGTCCTTTGAATCTTTATCCCACTCCTATGTTCTCCTCCACACTCCCCTCCCCCGACTGACATAGTTAAGCTAACTGATGTAAAACTGTATATTGTCACACTTTACTCATAGTATGGAAAATGAGAAATCAGCAATGGAAAATTTATAATTGGCATGATTTATTGTTTTTATTGTAATATATATGTAAATTATGTATTTGCTGTTATTTAAAAAAAAAATAGAGAGAATGATATATTACTAGGGACCTGAAAATCTCGCTTTATTTTTGGCGACATTCGCTTTATTTTTTTGGGAAATGCGGTAAAGTAATTTTATTTTGTCTTTGGTATCTTACAGCAAAAAATGTCAGAAAGCCGATTTTTATTGTAATTTTTTTTTGACTTAGAAATGAGTTCGTGGTAAAATAATGTATGATCGTGAAGAGTAAGATTAAGAAAGGGACGCTTAGACGGTTAGGGCACGTAGAGCGAATGAGCGAATAAAGGAGTGTAAGGAGAATATATGACGCGAATGTGAATGGAAGAAGCCGGGACCCCCGAGGAAGACATTGCACAATCTAGTGCGTCAAATACTCGAGTCGGGCCATGTCAGAAGTCGGAATAACAGAAGAGAATGGATTTATGAATGTGAGTGAAGCAAGAAGTGTTTGCCAAGATTGATTTGTTTGTAGGTCCGTCCTCTCTACCTACCCCTGCGGATAAATGGGACGAAGGTTAACTAGTTACATGTAAATAGAATAATACAATACGTATATATTACGAGGTGTGTTCAAAAGAAAAGGTGAATTTTGAATTTTCGCGGGCTGTGGTACATTCGATTATCGATTTTTTGTTGTTGTTATGTTGGTACACATATGTTTATCATATGTTAGCATTATCAGCCATTTTGGATCAGTGGTTTGTTTTTGACAACTGGAAAGGTTAGTCACGTTTTGTTTTTTCTTCGATTTTTTACTAAAAAAAATTTAGTAAAAAATCGAAAACTTTACAAAAAAATAAATCGATAATCGAATGTACACAGCCCGCGAAAATTCAAAATTCACCTTTTCATTTGAACACACCTCGTATATCTTACTATAAATAACAAATCGGAATTTACTACTTGAACAGATTGACATCGTCACAATATTAATGACAGATACTGGTGGCGTGTTATGTCCCGGAAGTCTTGTCTAAACGTTATTTTCAATGGTTTGCCTTTAAAGTAATTTTAAGGAAAAACCCAAAACGATACAGCCTTTTTTGAGAAGGAGTTATGTTAGTTCCCGCCACGTTTTAACCGACTATCAACCGACGGTTGGACATCGACCTCACGGTTAATACACCCAGTTATGTATGACTAAACATCGGGAATGCGCTAAATCTCATTTGTTCTCGTGATTCACCAAAATGCAGCATCTCGGCATTCTTGTCCCTTCATCACTACCTTATCTTATCACCACCCTTGCGATAGCTGATGCTGTAGGGGAGTGTATTGTATTGTCCAAAGTGGTGTAAAAGGGAAAAACCAAAAAAAAGCAAAGGAAAAGGAAAGGAAAAAGCAAAGCGTATAAATACATATTTTTTTATATATATTTTTTTTCATATGAAACGGTAACTTGGTGATGTGACATTATAATTTAAAAAATAAAACAATAACTTTGTTTACATCACTTTTATTTTATACTTTTGCCGACCGGGTTTCGCTACTACCGTAGCTTCTTCAGGGCAGTATACAACTAAACTATGAACTAAGATACACATGTGTTATAGATTAATAAAAACAGGCGAGTGGAAGGCCAAGGGTGGGAGATCAGCAGGTACCTGCTGACCGGGAAGTGTGTGTACTTTGTTTATTGGGAATAATTTAAGAATTGGACTTTTATTTAAATTTATTTGATTATTTATGAGTCTACTATTAGTGTTTTTGGCTTTCCTTATTTCTAACGCTTCCAAGTTATCTAGTCGAATGCCTGTTCCATTTTTATGCAGTAAACTAGTGCCTGTATTTTTATTGAATGTGTGGTCTGTTTCTAAGAGATGGTTGGCAAATTCGGAGAAACCATTATTATTTAGACATCTTAAGTGTTATTTTACCCGGATATTAACATTACGCGACGTTTTGCCTACATAGAACGCCGTGCAATCATTGCATTGAGGTGAATAAATGCCCGCGTGGCCTAAACCGTCTTCTTTATCTTTACCGTTAATTAAAAATTTACCCATACTGTTATCTGTGTAAAATGCTGGTTCAATATCTGACGGAAGGTTTTTAATGCTTTGTTGGGAAAAGTTATTGATATATAAGGTTCTACGCCATTGGTACGGTTGATTATTATTATTTATTATATTATTATTAGGGGGGGTACTATTAATGGGAGTATTTTTTTTACCTCCTCAATTAAGGTAAAATCACTTTGTGGCATCATTTTCAAATAAATGGTTAAGACTTATTTTGTATAATTTGTAATATAAATTTATTTCAATATGTATCGTTGTTTATAATTTGTCTATGGCCATGTCATTATTTTTTTATAATGAATATCCTGATGAGGGAAGCTTCGCTTCCGAAACACGTTGGTATTTATATATTAAACAGTGGTGTAAACAGAGAATTTCTTCATAAATGAATTAAAACTGAATTTTGTATAATTTAAAAAAATTATAAATTGAATGGAAAACAATATTATGACGAACATTTTCCGCAAAAGGCACACCCACCCCAATAATAAATCGACAGCACAAACTTTGTTTTCGTTTCACACCGTACTCGTATTATAACTAGTAAACTGTTGGTTTTCCACATAAATTAAAATAATTAAATAAAACAAGTAATAATAACAGTTACAGCGCTGCCACGTTACTATAACAGCACTGTGCTTTAATAAAAACAGAAATACTACCATTTAAGAACACGGAAAATAACTAAATTATGAATAGGTGCAACGAAATACGTTAAGTAATAATCTAATAATAATAATATTTATTTATTTGAAACACAAATTATTTAGCACCAAAAAGTAAGAAAGCTTTGCCTGACCAACTATTAACGATTTCCGCTTTAGGACACTCAAATTGAAGAATTTAATTCATACTATGTGCCATTATACAAAATAAAAGCTAGTATTGACATAGTATGGTCAATACTAGCTATATCAACAGATGTCCAATGTATATAAAAATCAGATAAGTATACATACCCACGACCCTGAAGATTATAAATTAATTCGAGTAGAATTTTGTGGTCATGATAAAAAGCTGACAGCTAACATGTAAACATGTATGAGAATTAATTGATGATGCTGATAAAAATGACTGGATGGGTTTGGGCATTTGTAGCTTGATGGATTAGAGCGCAAGATCCCGGATGACCATGAGGTCCTGGGTTCGAATCCCAGCTGCTACCGTTACCTTTTTCTTTTCTGTGTCTTTTAGGTTTCATGTTTCATTTTGAGAGATGTTAATATTATCTAAGTTGTCCAAAGAAGCGAAGCTATCAGTCCACTATGGAGTGCTGATACCAACCCTGATGTATGGCAGTGAGGCATGGAACTGGCAGAGGAAGGATGAAAGTAGACTGAATGTTGTAGAAATGAGATCTCTGAGACTAATGTGTGATAAACCATTTATGATCGTGTGAAAAATGTTGAGATTCGTAAAGAATGCAAGGCTGATGTAAGCGTAGTGAGCCAGATTAATAAAGGGACGCTTAGATTGTTTGGGCATGTAGAGCGAATGAACGAAGTGAGGAGTGTAAGGAGAATATATGAGGCGAATTTGAATGGAAGAAGAAGCCGGGGACGCCCGAGGAAGAGATGGCACGATCAAATGAATCAAATACTCGAGTCGGGCCATTTCAGAAGTCAGAATAACAGAAGAGAATGTATGAGGCGTTGTATGAAAGTGAATGAAGCAAGAAGTGTATGCCAAGATCGAGTTGTTTGGCGGTCCGTCCTCTCTGCCTACCCCTGCGGGGAAACGGCGTGCCGTCGACTGATTAAATAACCTCAGCATTCCACTATGACCTCCACCAACTCTCCTCCACCATACGAAGAACAAGAAGAATTTAATAGGCGTATTATAATTCTTATGGGTTCTGATATTCATTCATCCCTCCCGCACTGCACGCTTTGTCACGAATTACCTTTGTGATCGTCCAATATGGATTCATTTATGCACCAAATTTGCATAAAATTAACGCTGCAGGCACTGAATCACGTGCTTCGTTGCATTTATTGTTTCCCACATGTCTCGCCCATAGCAGTAGGTACTTATCTAGTTATTTTATTGATCAGATACTATAATACACTACTGGAGTATTTTATTTACGTACCATGCCATCATGAAACTTGACCGCCAAATTGAGTTCTTACTTTTATAAAGAGATTTCTCAGAACCATTCTAATGTTGGTACCTATTTGGAGGAGTTGTTGCAAGAGGAGAATACATTATTAATTAAGTTATTCCCAGCTTCCTCCTTAACCCGCCTCACAACGTTTTCCAGCCGGGTGGTGATATAGTCCCCCTGTGTGTGCTTCATACTGACAGGGGCGCTCGAATGAAGCGTCACATACATTTATTTATTTTTAAAACCGTAGATACTTGTAAGTTGTTATTATAGACCAAAAAATTGCGAACGAAAAATGTTCTTTAACCGTTATTTGCATAGATATTTAAATATATATATATATATATATATATGTATCTGGTTTTGTATAGCACATGTCAGTAATTTATTTATTTTATTACTTAAACGCCAAGAGGGCTTTTACATAGAAGTACATCATTTTTTAAATCACATAAAAAAAATAGAAAACATACACAAAAGTAAATTACACTTGAAAAAACACAATAAAACTGCACCAAAGCTAAAATAAACATTAATATAAAGGAACAGAAAAATAATAAATACAACATCCACAAAGTCAATATTAACATTAATAACAAATAAGTAAATAATGCAATAAGTTGCCGTTAACAATAATTTATAAACTAGGTAGAAATATTTCGTTCAGCATTTTTTTGAAATTTGCCAAGTTTCAATTTTTGTCAAATACATGTATTTGTTACCAAGACTGTGAAAGCGTTGAATTGGGTAATATTTCACAACGTAACGAATAGGTGCGTTGTTGTAATTATTGCAACAATCTATATATATATATTAAAATCAATGTAAGTTTGTTTGTTTCTTTCTCCTCGATGTTCTCGAAAATCACTGGACCGGTTTCGCTGAAAATGGTACAATTTATTCTTATTAGTGCCGGGAAGGTTTAGAAAGTAGTTTTAATGAAATCCAATATGTAAAACTGTTGTTATAACGTTTTAAAATTAGTATGAAAATCATTGAACCCGCCATGTTTTATTTAGGTTAGCTCATAGATATAACACTCTGGTTAGCTACAGTTTGCATATTCAAAAGAAGAAGTTTTTTTCGGTAGAGTATTTTCAAAATATAAAACACAAGTACGTACCTACACAAGAACTCTACTATTTAGATATATTTTGAAAAAATAAACGTTTGGAATGAAATAAAATTTTCAAATAGTTTCTTTTTTTAGAGATTACATATATATATATATATATATATTACTTTCGCTGTCAAATCAATTATGACACCCAAACGCCAAGCAAGAATTTACAACTGCATAACACTTTATTTAAAAAATAAAATAAAATCCATCGCACATTCACATCCAGTACACATCATCTATTATAAAATATCTCCCAGCGGGCGCTGTCTATTTGTTTTGTATATAAATCTACAGGTTTCCGAGCTTTATGAAACTTTGCACACTTTACTTGAAAAAATACTGGGTAGCGATAGGGGTAGCGGTAGCGGTAGCGGTAGCGGTAGCGGTAGCACATCACAACCTTAAAATTTTACTCCGAACCATTCTTATCCCCGAGCAAAGCCGGGTACTCCAGCTTTTATGTAATATATTCGTCCTGAGAAGTTGAATTTCCTTACATCGCCATCGGTTGAAGTTTGACCCGGTTGATCATTTGTGTGCTCTCTCGGTAAGGCTGTAACCCTGGACTGGTGGATTGGGGTCAGTGAGAAATCTCAGTATATAAGCATTTCAATATGTTTTTTTTTTTCATAAATATTGAACATTGATGGTAAACTGCAACATTAATATTATGAAAATTTTAAATATGCACATGACAGCTGCATTTAAGAAATGTAGAATTTTGTTTTTAAAGAATATATCATTTTGTTTTTAAAGAATATATCATTTTACTTTTGGAAATTATACAAATTTGTTATTTTCATAGATTTAAAAAAAAAAACGTAATCACGTCCGGCTTGTCATCAGCGAGCCTTAACCTTTACATATAGAAAGAAAGGGAATCAAATTAAATTAACTTGAACAATTGGAAATTAATAAACGAACGAATGATCATAATAATAATAATAATAAATGGTTATTTTTATAGCGCCGTTTTCGTGAGGAACTCACCTCAAAGGCGCTTGTATAATATTAATTAGAAAAGTAAAGAAAATTATTTACCCCCCACTTCTCAGTATGTTCACAAGACCTAAACAATATAACATATTTAAATAATTCATTGACAGTCACTTCATTATAACATTATTAAGGAAACATTGCCATTCAATGCGGGGAATTTCAATGTACCTAAACAAAAGTAATCTATTGTCATAATCATTTTCTCAGTAAATCGGTTTCACCGGTAATAAATCGTTTTAGGCACCATAAAAATTGAAATTGGTTATGAGTATATAGAATCATATAAATAAGTCGTCTCAACGTGCCCAAACCGCAGTTTGAAAATGACCCTGAGTGCCGAAACAGCTGTCACAATAATAAAATAAAATAAAACTGAAATACTTGCAGAACTTCATAATTACGTTTTTTTTAATTAACTAAATTTAATAATAATAAAGCGGAGTTCTACGAATTAAACACAAAAACAATTATTAATCTTCTTAGAATTTGAATGGAAGAATAAGCCGGGGACGCCCGAGGAAGACATGTCACGATCAAGTGAATCAAATACTCGAGTCGGGTCATGTCAGAAGTCGAAATAACAGAAGAGAATGTATGAAGCGTTGTATGAATGTGAATGAAGCAAGAAGTGTATGCCAAGATAGAGTTGTTTGGCGGTCCGTCCTCTCTGCCTACCCCTGCGGGGAAACGGCGTGATGGTTAGTTAGTTAGTTAGTTAGTTAGTTAATCTTCATAGAAAACCGTAAAGGAACTGCAGTGACTCTTCGTTTTAGGAGCACTATTTGCCAAACAGGTTTCGTTCATATCCATGTTTGCCTACGACACTAAAAGGTATATCTCGTATTTAGAAAATTTCCAGGAGAGCCAAAATAACTGTTTTATTTTGCGGATTCTTATGCATTTCAGTACATGGCTCGCTAATGGGTATAAAAAAAGGCTCAATTAAAATCCTATTAGCGAAACTATATATTGTAAAATTTGTGTGTACAGTGCCAGGGAACATTTCTCCCTCTTCCTGTGTCAACTGTTGGGTAGAGGTGCATAAATGTGGAGATAATCTTCTCTACCCATTGTGCGGGCTGCCTATTGCTACTGTAGGGCTTTTATTTAATTTATTTCAAAGAATTGTAAACTGTGTTTTATTTGCTAGCGGCGCTTGCTGATTGCAATCTTATATTTAAGCCCTCTCACTAAGGTAATGGATGGTATAAGATGGAATTTGGGCGGAGACGGGGGGCCGGTGCTGGGGGTCCAGCGGCAGAGGTTGGAGATAGAGGGATTCGAGTTCGATTCTAATTTGTAAAATATTAGCGAAACATTATAATAAAATGCACAAGAATCCAGCAAACCTAACTATTTTTTGGCTGTCCTGGAAATTGACTAAATTTCGATATGTTATTTAACATATTTAGTCGACGAGATTTGTTGTTTCTTCATTGGCAATCTGCAGTCGTACTCGGAAACGATGACAAGTTATCGACATTACGATGCGCTTCTGCCGGGGGGCATACTATCACATTTGAATCGCAAAACGGGAACTTTTTAAATACCTATTTATTTTGTAATATATAAACATTTTTGTTTCAATCAGATTTTATTCGATGAAGGAAGTGAGTAGCTACAAAGGTTTCTGATGTATTCGCAATGGAATGTTGTAACTTGATAAATGATACCTAAATATTCCAAAAGTGGGCGTAAAATAAAGATTTAATAAGCTTTTCCATGTAGGTATTATTTCAATAAATAAATTAAATTGTCCAAGTAAACATTCAATACGACATTGACTTTATCGTACGGTCTACAAAGCATAGCCAGTGCCCTCTGCTCTTTGTTGCGCTGTTCAAGTCAAGAATGGTCATAAAGAATACATAACAATATAAACAAATATATATAAAAATGAATGTGTGTCTGTCTGTTCTTGATTTTCTCGAAAATTACTGGACCGGTTTCGCTGAAAATAGCAGTTTTTTTTCTCATTATTGCCGGGAAGGTTTAGACAGTAGTTCGAATTAAATTCAATATGTAGAACTATCGCTATAACGTTTTCAAATTAATATGAAACACATTGAAGACGCCATGTCGTCTTCAGGTTAGCCCATAGATATACCATCCTGGTTAGCCACAGACTGCATATTCAAAAGAAGAAGGTTTGTTTGGGTAGAATATTTTCAAAATGGAAAACACAAGTGGGTACGTACTTAAGAAGTTTTTTTTATTTATTTACATGTATTTTGAAAAAATAAATGTTTAAAATGAAATAAAATTTACAAACTGTTTCTTTGTTGAGCGATAGTAATAGTCGTTACAAGGTGTTAATTTCGCTGTCAAATCAATTATGGCTCCCAAATGACAAGCAAGAATTCACAAATTCATAACTTTATTCCAAAAAAATCTTGAGCTAGGTTGGGTACACATCAGCTAGTACATATATATATATTTATTTATTTTTTTATAAGAAAGACAAATATTTCCTGGTTACGAATAACCTGACAATATTTGAAAATCTCCTACTACCATCACTGTAAGCGGAGGATGTTGGTTGTGTGGTGATGGAGGACTTAGCCAGCCGAGGAATTAAACGCATGACGCCTCTGTGAGATCCAAACGCTATGCCAACTCAGCCACTGACCGGTCAAATGTAAATATAAATGACATGATTATTTAACTAGTTATTGTGTTCAAATATATACTTCACTGTGTAGCAGTGCCAAGGTAAAAGTTATCGCCGTTTTCTAAGGTCAAAATAGTTATTTATTTATTGTGGCTAGGACGATTGTGTTGTTTCGTAGTAAAGGTGCTAATTGGTCGATATTATTATTGAATCAAATTAAACGCTGATTTAGGTCTACCTTGTAATAGTTAAGTTCGTTTCGCTGGCTTAGTTTCAGTTCGTCTGGGAGGTTTCATCAATTTATTTAAAAAGTTGTCAAGTTTTCGTTTTTCTTGGTTCTGATCAGTAAATAGCAAATTAGCTAAGTATCGTGTACTTTTAAAAAAATATATTTTACTTGCTTGCCGCTTGGGTGCCATAAATGATTTGACAGCGAAAGTAATGCCTTGTGACGACTATTACTATCTCTAAACAAAGAGACAAAGAAAGATTAATTTGAAAATTTGATCTCATTCCAATTTTTTTTTTTTCAAAACATATCTAAATAATAAAGTTCTTAACTAGGTACCTACTTGTGTTTTCAATTTTGAAAATATTCTAACCAAACAAACCTTCTTCTTTTGAATATGTAGTCTGTGGCTAACCAGAGTGGTATATCTATGGGCTAACCTCAATACAACATGGCGGGTTCAATGTTTTTCGTACTAATTTTAAAACGTTATAGCAACAATTTTACATATTGTATTTTATTCCAACTAATCTCAAATCCTCCCAGGCACGTAAGAACAAACTGTGCTATTTTCAGCTAAATCGGTACAGTAATTTTTGAGAAAATCGAGGACAGACAGACAATCATTCATTTATATATATATATATATATATATATATATATAGATATTACTAGATACTCATAACTTATTTATTTATTAAAATGTTTATTTATAATAGGAAAAAAGTGTCCTTCGAGTACATACACGTGGTAATAATATTTGGCTGATTCATAGCGCGATAATATAATTTTGTGAAAGTTACCTGAACGGTCAGCACCCAAACTACACAGTTTGCTAACTCAAGAAATACTACAAATGGTTTATCTGTAAATTTTATACTTCAATTGGTAAAATTTGTAAGGTTTTAAAATACAATAATCTTCGAATTATAATTTTTTTTAATTTCCTTTGTAATACTCGTATGTACTGGAATTTTGGGTAAAACGTTAAATTATTTTCAGATATTCTGGGATGTGTTTCATGGAATTTAAATTTGAGGCTTTTTGTCTTGTGAAGTCTTATACATTTTCCTAGCGAGGATCATTTGTGGTATTGCATGAGTTAGCAACCCGTGAAATAATATTTAGGACCATTTTTGAATGCTGGCTCTACAAAGCTAAGTAATAAATTACTCAAACTCAAGTTAAATTACTATTGATATACTTACATAATTCCTACTTAATAATTTTTGTTGTGCACCAATTTCTAGACATTTTGTTTTGAAGAGTTTTATCCACTTAGTTAAATTAAACAAGTACAGAAATAATTACAGATTATTAGGTGAGGGTGGTGGGATTGGTGATTTGGTCGCTGGGGGGGGAGTCAATATAACAAGGAAACATGGTTAACAAAGGTGATTGACAGGATGCTATTATTTTGTTTACTAAATTAATTTTTAATTTTTTTCTTTTTATTTCCAAGGTTTTTAAGGCACACAATTTAAAATATGTATTAATATTTGAATGTTTATATTGAAGCGATGGCCTGAAATTTTAAAACTTGAATCCGGGAACATGATCTCTGTTTACGAAATAATAACTATTGCTAGTTTGCTAATTACTTATTAGAGACAGGCCGTAGCTTCAAGGCGTTTTAAATAAACAAAAAACATAAAACATTATTATTATTATTATTAAAATTAATATAAAATAAATTTTAAATAAACTGCTGAATAGCCAGGTATTTCCCCACCTTCCTCTTCCCCTTCTCCTTCCCTTCCCCTATATCTTCAGCCTCACAACATTCCCCAATTGATAACGCCATAGTCGCACTGGCTCCAGACGGTTGGGAGCAACTCTTGTGCGGTATTCATATAAAAAAAATTAAAAAATCGAATATTTTGTTGTTTTATCGTGGATAATTTTAAGTATTACCTTGTTTACTCTTTAATAGCGTATCACTTATGAGGTCAAGTTTGATGAAAATACTTATGCACAATGATTTTCTTCCTTCTCTGACATTAGTTTGCTGACGTCATATCATTACGATAATAATGTTTTTTACTGTAAACATGATTTGTGCTCAATGAAAACAATATACCTTTGCTTTTTGGCTAATAATATACAGTAATATTATGTTTCTATCGATATTTAAAGGTCATGTTTTGTCGCGTGTCGAAGATTCGTAAATATTTCATAATGAAATCATACTATATATATTTTACATTAATCTTGTGCGCCTATTCCGAAAAACGTAGTTGAGAAACAATATTATTCGTTTTTGTTTTAAGCCACTTTATTTTATTGATATATAGTTTATATGTGTACATTCCCGAGAAGGTTGAGTTCAACCGAAACCGGTTGAATGCAAAAATATATATAAATAAAATAAAGTAAATAATAAAAATAAATAAAAAAATCTCTACATGTTTCGATAGCAATGCTATCATCCTCAGGAATATGTGAATACTAAAATATAAATATATGTATTCATATATTCCTGAGGATGATAACATTGCTATCGAAACATGTAGAGATATTTATTTATTTTTATAAAAGTGGTGTAATCAAGGTACATTTTGACTTATTTAGAAACATTTCTCATTTAAATTATAATGTCAAGCCACAAAGTGATTGCTTCCTTCGATAAAATATTATTAGTAGCTATGGAATTTCGTTTAATCGATGAAAATCATTTACTCGGCTTTATTCGAGATTTTTCTGTATTTTATTGATGAGGTAAAATAATTCATAGCGCACTATGATTATATTTAAATGTATTATTGAAACAATATTCTGCAATTTCGTTCCGATAACGTGTTTGCAAAAAAAATAAAAATTAAGGCCTCCAGCCGCTGAAGGGATGTACAGATAGAAGTGTCTTATGGGCGTGTCCGTGTGCCCTAATAAAGTTCAATTTTTATTTGTGATAAATTAATATTAAATTAGTGGTTCTGAACAAAGTGTTTGTTTTATTTAATAATGTGGCAAACCACAAAGTAATTGCTTTCTGCGAAAACATAAAATATGGGTATTGGTTTTCAGCGGTGGGTTCAAATGTTGCTTCGATATCTCAATAATTTAAGCTTAGGGCATTCTCCCTCTTAGTATTTTTATCTTATGAAAAAAAATGTGAGTACCCCACAACAGTGCCAACTGCTCCCAAACGCCTGGAGCCAGTGAGAATATGTCACCGCAAATTGGTGTATGTTATGGGGCTGAAGGTAGTGGGGAGGGGATGGGCAAGAGGAAGGGTGGGAAGCACCTGGCTATCTAGATCTGGTCACCAAACACGACTAAAGCCATTTCAGCAATATTTCGATTCTGAATGGCGGCCTTTCACCAGGGCGATACCGAAAGTAACACTCTGGAACGTGTCGCAAATATGCCACATATTAATTTAAAAGAATTTATTGTGAAATAACACAAATTAGTTACATAAAATTTACATGTATTGTGAAATAACACAAACTAGTCAAATAAAATTTACATGTACATATTGTGAAATAACGTAAATTAATAAAATAAAATTTATTTGTGCACGTCGGGATTTTTACCCTCGAGCTCCAGATTCGTAGCCAAGGATCGTGACCACCCAACTAATAATGGGATGATTTGTATACCCTCCGTTTTTGTGAAAAATCAAAGGCGCTGTACAAATATTACTTGAGGGTTTATCTGATTCCTATTAAGGTATAACTTGGTAATTAATGTTGCTTCAATATTTAAATAATAATATAATATTATGATTAACAGTACCGGACTAGCACCGTGATAAGTATATCATGTATAATTAATGCAATGAAATCATAACTGTCATACTAGTTTACTAAATATTTATAATAAATTATTCTGACGAATCGTAATTATCGCAATACATTACAAAGGAACTCGTACATTGTTTGCCCCCGTACAGCGAATTGATAAAGAAGGATTCTTGGAATAATATATGACGTGCGGTGATCGAATAATTTAACACGTGTATGAATCGGCACACTTTTTATAAGTCGAATTGCTTAGCGAATTCGAAAAATGATTATTTTACGCCTTCTTTGATTCTAATGTCAATATTACGGCTAGTTTTTCCAGTATAAAATATTCTCTTCCTCGGACCTCGGTCTGGCGAAAATATGATTAATTTTACAAATGTGTTTTTTTGGTAGACCAGCGATCGGTTGCAATAAATTTAAACATGTACATTTTTTAAATGCCATGTATGATTCGTCGCCGGGTTATTTAAAAAGCTTTTAGCATTTATTAATTTGTTTGGAGTGAGTCCGCGAGTCGACTAATTCACTTGATGGGAGATTTAACATTTCAACCTATGAACGCAAATGCATTAATGCACTAGAACGTCAACCATGACTAACTGACTAACCATCACGCCGTTTTCCCCGCAGGGGTTGGCACAGAGGACGGACCGCCACACAACTCGATCTTGACATCCACTTCTTGCCTCATTCACATTCATACATTTTCTTCTGTTATTCCGACTCCTGACATGGGCCCGACTCAAGTATTTGATTCACTTGATCGTGCCCTGTCTTCCTCGGACGTCCCCTGCTTCTTCCATTCACATTCGCATCATATATTCTCCTTACACTCCTTTCTTCATACATACCTAAACCATCTTAGCGTCCCTTTCTTTATCTTACTCATTACACTTACATTAGCCTTGCATTTTTACGAAACTTATCATTTTTCACACGATCATACACGGTTTTACCACACAATCGCCTCGGAGATCTCATTTCTACCGCATTCAGTTTATTTTCATCCCTCCTCCGTCAGTTCCATGGCTCACTGCCATACATCAGGATTGGGATCAGCACTCCATTGTGGACTGCAAGCTTTGCTTATTTGTACAACTTTTTGTTAGTGCCAATTGCGTTCAGTCCTCCGTTAATGGAGTTTCCTGCATTCGCCCTTCTTTCAATATCCCATCAGTCGTTCCATCTCTCGTATTTCCCAAATATATAAACTCGTCGACCTGCCCCAAATATTCATTATTTACCTCTATATTGCACACTGTTTTCGTACTCTCTCTTTCGAACACCATGACTTTAGACTTACTTACATTCATCATTAGCTCATGCTTCATACATGCTTCGTTCATCCTAGATACGAGGGACTATAGGTCTTCCTTTTTTTATATGAATACCTCACAAGAGTCCCAACTGCTCCCAACCGTCTGGAGCCAGTGAGACTATGGCATTCCCAATTGGGGAATGTTGTGAGGCTGAAGATATTGGGGTGGGGAAGGAGAAGGGGAAGAGAAAGGTGGGGAATACTTGGCTATTCAGATCTGGTAACCAAACACGGCTAAAAGCCATTTCAAGTAACGTTTCAATTCTGAATGGTGGTCTCTCACCAGGGCGATACTGAGAGTATCTTCCACTCTGGAATGTGCGTAAATATACCATATATTATTTTTAAATGAATTAATTGTGAAACAACACAAATTAATTAAATAAAAATTACTTGCGCACGCCGGGATTTGAACCCGCGACCTTCGGATTCATAGTCGAGAGCCTTTCCCCTCGACCATGGAGGCCGTCAAACCTGCCATGGTTTATTATTAAAAAAAATTTTTTTATTAATTTCCTTACAAATGAACATAATTTGATAAATATTTGAATGAACTTTTTGGACGGTTCAATGTAAATATTTAACTCGGTCCAGTTAATAATAATCAAGAGGTGACCGATCCGCGAAATTTATAATTTTTCTGAACCCACTCAGCGTGAAATTTTACATAAACAGAAATATCTCTCGGTTCTTATTGAATTCATCGGTTGATTGACGTTTATTTAATCCTCTAATGTAGAAGACGATGAACCGACTCGTTTGTTCTTCAGCCAAGGCATTATTACTGTCAAATGAAACAATCAAACTTTGTTTTAACCACATTTATTTTTCACGCCTACCGGTTTCGGAACAAGTTCCACCGTCAGGGCAAAGTACATATTAAATAATATTACAAAATTATGGCAGAACATACATAATAAGTGTCACAGGGGATGTGGGGGCGTGACTAGGGATTAGTAAAGAGTGTGGGGAAGAGATAGAGATTGAGGGAGGGATGAAAGGAAACATATTTAAAATAGGGCTGTAAGACAGGTTTTTTTTATTGTTAACTTAACCCTTTGGATTTAACTTTATCTATCATAAGTAATAAAATAGATTTTTATATACGAGTATACCGCAAACCCACCTATACCGAGACAATAATACATATGACCTCCAATCACCGTGTCTCACAAAAACATTCCGCCTTCCATAGCGCAGTTTTTGTGAAAAATCACCCTGAGAGCGCATATCGAAAGGAAATTAAATACTAGCATTCGTAGTGTTCGAGTAGAGAAAGGTATTCCCATCCCCGAGGTTATAACGAGAATTGTGTTTGGATTATTGATGTAATGAGAGACTTGGGCTTGTAATCTTTTGGCCAATCATATGCATACTAATAATAATTGGATGGTTTGTATAGCGCCGTTTCTGTGAAAAATCAACTCAAGGGCGCTGTACAAATATTACTTCCTATTCTGTATCTAATTATGTACGAACAGATACAGAAAAACATACTTACCTGACAGGTCGCTTCAGATGAACACAGTTCTATTGGAAAATTGAGAAATGATTTGCTATTTTATCCTCCTTTTCTATTGATATTACATTTTTTAAAAGATAGATGGCACAAGAAGAGTTGGTATTTATTTGAAATATTTATAATTGTTAGGACTGAAGAATATTTATAAAATGACCTTAAAAAGCGTAAGAATTTTTTTATGTATATTAACTTTTTTTTTTATCCGTTTAGTTATTCGCAGTGTTGCAGGCTGTGGACGCATTTGTGCGCCGATGCGTATTTGTTTTTCTTCTTATTCTATAAGTGACTTTAGGTAAACACTAACCGGGTAGCCTAGCTAAGCAATTTACTTGTGCATTTCTTCAATTTATGGATATGATTGTCTGAAACGATGAGTTTTAAGTTTAGTTCTGAATTCTGTCGAGTCTTTGATCATTCTTACGTCATGCGACAGTTCATTCCTGATACTCCGAAACCAGGATCACCGAACTTATTGTTAGGTGTGCGCTTTGCTTCTTTCAACCTCCGCTGCTGACCTGAGGGTGGACTGCCGTGAATTGGCATTTTACATAATCGTCATAAATTATGATAGCCTTATAGATTTCTATGATCTGTAGTCACGATGCCTCGGAATTGTAATTGTTGCATCATTTATATTATGTGCAGTCCCTGGGATATTTTCAGCTAAGGAACAAAACATGACCACTGTAGTTTTTTTTTAAATTTTGGAATTCAAATATCCTATATATTAATA
>JAHDVE020007383.1:0-43823 GCA_022606495.2 Halesus radiatus | reverse complement strand
CATTAATTATTATTACAGCTAATGATTATGAAGCAAATATCATCAACATATAATTGAATCATTGAATTACATACAAAAATCTAAAGATGTCCTAAAATGGTTTTCCACAAAAATCTTGTTATTCGTCTTCAATGGTAATAGATGAAAAATATTTATTCATTTACTTTTATGATGTTTTTCACATCTTTCACGTGTGACTGAATCTGGACCTCATTAAAACAAAACCTCAACATATATAGAAAGGTAGGTTTTTCTAGAAAAGTGCAGTAAGGGAAATGGTAAAAACGAATGTTTCTGCCTACATCTCTTTTCTGCTACCATCTTTCTCACTTCTGCGGAATTTTCAAACTTGGAAACAATGATACGAGTATATGCCAATTTCGTGAGTATTTTCAGACATGGTTGGCAAATATTTGTAAAATTCGGGCACCCCAAATTCACCTAATTTTATCTTTAAATTTGAATCGCAATCTGTCGATTACCTCAATTTTCATGATTTTTTTTAAATTTTATAAATGTTTTTTTTTTTAAATTTTATAAATTAATTTTTTCATACATACATTCACACAAACAAGGTAGATAAGTTATAATTTAATTTTTTTTTATATATATATTGTTTTTTTTAACATTAAATTATGAATACATCTGAACACATATAAACCTACGTGTAATGTATATAATGCAAAAAATCCGACATAGGCAAGGCCAGTGCGTGGGTATACTTGGTATCAGTTAGTGGCAGTATGTTTGTATTAATACATGGATGTTGCAGGTAAGTTAAATAAAAATTATAAGTAAAATAAGATAAAGAAAACGAAAAAAAAAGAAAATGGGGAAAATATACAATTAAAGCAGTAAAAGGTTTTAATCGAGTTTTTAATAACATTTTTGTATGTGTGTAGTAAAGACGATACGTTTGGACACTTACATTCTGTAGATAGTAAAATATAAATTTTAGGAGCAATAAAATAAGCATGTCTCCATGGTCGAGGAGTAAGGCTCTCGACTACGAATCCGAAGGTCGCGGGTTCAAATCCCGGCGTGCACAAGTAATTTTTATTTAATTAATTTTTATTGTTTCAAAATTAATTAATTTAAAAATAGTGTATGGTATATTTGCGCACGTTCCAGAGTGGAAGATACTCTCAGTATCGCCCTGGTGAAAGACCACCATTCAGAATTGAAACGTTGCTTGAAATGGCTTTTAACCGTGTTTGGTGACCAGATCTGAATGGCCAGGTATTTCCCACCTTCCTCTTCCCCCTCTCCTTCCCCTCCCCAATACCTTCAGCCTCACAACATTCCCCAATTGGGAATGCCATAGTCTCACTGGCTTCAGACGGTTGAGAGCAGTTTGGGACTCTTGTGCGGTATTCATATAAAAAAAAAATGTCTCTGCGTAAACCTAGTTTTACAGAAAGGTACTTCAAGTGCGTTATTTATTCTGTTACTTACGTGAGGGGAAGGTACTTTCTTTATCTAAAATTATTTTTAGTATTAATTTTTGAGATGTTTCAAGTGGTTTAAGGTAAATATTATAAATTCCCCCCATTTGGAAATATTGGACACTAATTTAATAATCCAACAATGTCACTTGTTTTTCAATTTCACATTTTCACTATCATGAATGACCGTTTTGCCCTTTGAAATCATCAACAGAATAACATGAATTTATTCAATTGAAACGTAAAGTATTTGAGTAAATAACGAGGAGACGAAGGGACAAAATAGATTTTGTAGATACGTAGAAATGATTACACAGTTAATTACGTAAGGGAGAGGGACGTCGAGGGTGGATCATTTATTAATTTCAAATAATCATAATAATATTATGATTATTTGAAATTAATATATTACGCAATACGATAAGCGTAATGTTTTTAAAGAGTAAAAAAATTTCATCATAAAAAAAAATACAGAAAATATTTTTAAAAATCAAATCGGAAATATGATCATTTTCTTTTCGTCTCCGTATTTTTTTCAAAATATTTGAAGATTTTGAATATCCTCAAAAAACACATTGATTGTTTTTCTTTTAAATGCGTACAATAGATCTAAAATAAGAATAGGATGGTTTCAATTTTTCATAAGTAATACCAGCTTAGACTTTTTTTTTAAATGCGGATTACAAAACATTGGTTAAGTTTATTTAATAAAAAAAGTACCAGAATAGATACCAATTATCTGAACTTTCTAAAATGATTTTAATATTTTGTAAAATATTGGTGGACGGTCGGAAAAATCGTATTTCTGAATTAATTTTGATAAATGCCCATGTAAATTTAAAAAAAAATGTAATAAATATTTTTTAAATTTTTAATTATTTTATTGAATTTTAAAAACCTCATTGTAATATTTAATAATTGAAGAAGATAACATGAATATAACCTAAATGATATATATGAAACTGAAAAAACAACAGAAATTAAAAATAAATCAGTCGCATCTGGGACTCGAACCCAGGACCTCTGTCTTTCCGAATGTATGTCATCTTCATTGATATCATATCTCAAATTCAAGACTTTGTCAATATTGTTCTCCATTTTTAATCCCGTGTTATATCTTTATGATGATTACAAAGTTCGTCACGAACACAATTGCAAACTAGATAGTGTCTCGGATAAATATCCGATTTTTTATTTATATGAGACATACATTGGCAATATAGCGGTTGTCCTGGAAAAACAGAGGTCCTGGGTTCGAATCCCAGGTGCGACTGATATCTTTTTATTTTCTGTTGTTTTTTCGGTTTCATGTTTCATTTAGGTTATGTTAATATTATCTTCTTCAAAATATCTCTCCGGCGTCCTTCTCCCCCTTAACACTTTTTAGAACGCACATAAAAATAACAATTATTTTGCATTTCGACAAACAAAATCGCACTTTTCGGCGTCCATTCTCTTATTAATATTGACTGGAACAACTTATCGTTAGGTCAGATTATTATTTGGGACTTCCCGTAAACATGTCAGCCTATCGAAATTCCTTTGTTTCAGCCCCATTAGTATCGCCGGCACGCGTCTTATTACATTTGAAGAAACAATAATAGCAGCCGCGCACGTTGCCGGGTAGCTTCTAGAATCACCCACGGGTCTTGTTAGTACTCGTTTAAGTACATATACTATAAAATATCAATCAATATAATTACATGCACCCATAGTAACATCTCCTTCAAAAAGTACCTTGGTATTGATCCGAAGGTACTTCATTATCAACGTCATAAGTTCGATTGTATATAAATACGATTACGCGATCGGCGACATATTCGTTTTGATTTCTTGAGTTTTACGAAAATTAATTAAAAATGAACAAATTGAATCAAGCTTCAAGCCAAATATCACTAGCACGAACATTGGCCTGCCGTTGAGAGTTCAAAATAAATAGCATTTAATCAGTAGCAGTAAATACCGCAAAATTATTTATCTGTAAATTCTATGCAGACAGTTAAACTCTAATCCTTAAATCTTTTTGTTTTTATTTTTCTAAAAATTCTAGTACGTATTTCATATATAATTTTAAAGATTTCAGTTTGAGGATTATTATTTTTTGAAACCTTATTCATTTTTTTCATCCTAATTACCCGTATAGAATTTACAGCTAAATCATTCGCAGTATTTCTTATTTCGTAGAGTTAACAACCTGCAAATTGTGGATTTTTAATAGCTGACCGTTAAATGCGTGGTTTAAAAGAAATAGAGGCAGGTTACACGGAATTGTCTATAATGTGACATTCATTCTATTGAAGCGACCTTTTTCTTCGACATTATTACAAGCTACAATAATTATTATCGTAAACCTAATTCTTAGAAATGCTCGTATTTTCGGGATATCTTCCAGAAACAAGTGTTTGGCTCAGCTTTCAATGCGACAAGGCTTTTTTTCTCGAAAGCTTATTTCTACGAGGTATTGCGGCTTGAAACAAAGTGTGGAATCAAATAAATAGATATTATTTATTGTGTCTCATTATTTTACTAACATCCCAACAACAGGGTCTAACGCTATATCAGCTTTTGTGCTTTCTCCCCCGTACTACTCTAGCTTGTCCAAAATACCAAAAAACATATATGTTTGTTTACATGGGTAATGTATGAACCTCAGCTGCGAAGCGAAATTTCAAACCCCTTTTTTAGTAATTCTATTACAAAAAGTCATTTAAAAAAAAAACATTTCGTGTAAGCACTTTACGCAGTCGTATTATTAAGTAGAGTATTCGAGGGACCCGGCTGCAATCTAGCCCCTCGTAACGGGACGCCGCGCCGCCGTTGTCCCGGGTGGTGCCGCCATGATGCTATGACGTCAGAGGCGACGCTTTTGACGTCATACCCCCATCCGCGCCCCAGTTCCTACGCCATCCGGGGCTCTACTGACCTGAACAACATGTTAAATAATAGGTCTGCCTCGTGCTACTGATGGGTACTTTCCACCGAATACATTGTACCCCGTACACAAAGGAAATATTATTTTTCTCGTTATGTTTTGTCAGGTAACATTTTTTCGTTCATTGTTTTTGTATGCAAGAAGGAAGAATTATTATTATTTATTATTTTATTTCTTTTTTCGTATTCAAAATTCTCTCTAGGATACAATGGTGATCTTGAATTTACGAAAGATCTTTGTATTAATTGTCAGTGTATTCAATTCGTGGAACTTGTTTTTTTTTTGTTTGATTTAAAGAAAATAGCATTTAATCATGTTTATTGAGTTCCACAAGAATTTTAAAAACGTTTTTATTGTTAAATTTAATAATGTTAAGTTCTGCGAGTATTTTAGTTATGACGTGGTTCAAATTGGGGAAATCATGCCATGCACGGAGATTTCATTGTCTTAGTTCATTGACTAAAAATTTTCTAATTAATGCTTTTTGTATTTTGCAAGTAGTGTGATTTTTTATGTTTACTATTTCAATTAGTACATGCAGTGGCATGCAGTCCATAAAGGCCAAAAATCTGTGCCGGCCTTAGGAAAATGTCTCGAAAACTTTTCATGATGATTATTGTAAATCTGGGATTCGAAAAAATACAGATAATTGAATTTTTATATTTTATCAGTAGAAACTTTTACTCCCATTTGTCAACCTGGCCACAATCATCAACAAAAGATAATTATGAAAACAGCGTTTGTCAAGGCTACCAAAATATTCAATAATATTATGCAATTACAATCGAAAAGACTGGAACCTATCCTTGGTCATAGAGCAATGCACCCTACTGGGTACGTGGTACCATGATTTTTTTTATGTGAATAATATGTTTTATATTTCTTCGAAATCGTCAAAACCATTTTTTTAAATATAACTACATATCCACCACACTAATTTTCCCGCATGTGGTCAAGGAGGATAGAACGTCACAAAACCGTGTCTTAATGTAAACTTTTTGCTTCATTAAAATTAGTCTCAAATATATTTTACCGATACTAAGACATTATTTCATACTAGTATTTGATTCACCTTTATGTGCCATGAACTTCAGGAGCGACCCCGAATTTTAAATCCTATAATGAGATGACAATATCTTCATTAATGTAATATAACTCGAGTCTGACAATGGATGCGCAGAAAGGAAATATTGGTCGGAGGCGGATTCAACCGGAAAAAATCACTATTATGGATTATCGAAGCATTTCAAATGACTTTGCCAAGGACCAAGCGCATTCTTTAGTTTGCCAAGCTCTACAGCCTAAAGATTAAAGCCTGTTAAAAATATGGGAGAGAAGAATAACGTACGATATCTCAAAATGTACAAAATAAGAGTATTAGATGCTCTTATAATAAAATATTACCTTTATCGGTTGTTATCGTTTTCGAAAACCTTGTTTTTATGTTATACTTTTGTCGGAAGTAAAGTGCTCGTGCATTTATTATTTAACGCGAGTTTTTCTATGTTAGTCGTATATAATGATAATGAATAAATTATGGAAGGCTTGGGAAGAGATTTCGCCCAGAAAGGGCTCGGTAAAAGCGTTTCAGAGAAATAAAATCAACGTTCTTATTACCAGACCTCGCTACAACCCTTCCGCCTCATTAGGTCGGGAAGGTGCCCTTATCCCTGGGAGATAAGGAACTTTTCAACTTGGAAAAATATCGTAATATTATTATAATTACTATTAAGACTTTTCTCAGAGTACGAGAATATTAAATTCTATATTATCTTATCAATACGGCATCCCTGAAAAATCTTTTTTTTTGCCTACCTAATTAAATATTCTAGTTGTTTACTAACTAAAATCTGTTATCTAGTAAATATATTTTTTACTAATTTGAAACCAATGATATTACAAACAATAGACACGTTATAGAGCTCGCAAAGTGGTAAGCAAAAGATACGGTAATTGCCGTACTTTTATTTAGTTTTAAACTATCATGCATTAAGTAAGGTTGTGTACTGTATCTAATAGAATTGAATAAATTAGTTTCAAATGCCCTCTTGTCTGATGAGAATGTGTTTCAAAACCAAGAAATAACGTTTCATTCATGACAAGTCAATTATTTACTATTATAAATAATATAATAGTAAGTGTATGCCAAGATCGAGTTGTTTGGCGGTCCGTCCTCTCTGCCTACCCCTGCCGAGAAACGGCTTGATGGTTAGTTAGTTAGTTAGTTAGTTATAAATAATATAATTACGTCCAAACTCACAATGACATTACTGTTACGTCATCGGTAAATACTCAGATAGCGTTCCGAATTAATTTTTTTTTCGATTAGGGAAAGATGCAGCAAAACTTATAATCTATAATTTATTATTTAATATAATTATATAAAAAAATATACATAATCAAATGATCTCCAACCGGACCGAACCGCCTATATGAAATTCCTTTACTCACAATGGCAAGACGCTTAAGGCTCTGTAAAAAAATATAAGTTGCGCTGTGATTTTATAATAAATAACACTGAATCAAAACTGCATCAAAGTGCAAAATGTGTTCTTCCCCCAATATTTAATTAAACCATCTATAATATTTCGAGGTGATTATATTTTTAAACTAAAAACATGTGGTTTTTCATTACTTTGCATTGCATTGCCAAAAACGAATATAATTATCCAAATACTAATAATAATAATATAATAATGTAATTATGTAATTAATATCCACCATAAACTTATTAATTTTTCTTTTCTCTCCTAGTGAATGAATTTATTTTGCATATTTTTCTGAGCAATCTTTTTCTGTGTCTTTCTTTTCTTTTTTTCTTCATCTTATTTTACGTACCTCTGGTAATTTTTTGTTTGTATTATTATTACTTATAGAACGTATTGCATTGCACTTCCCCTGCATACCTTCTGGAATAAAGAATTATTATTATTATTTATGCGTCTGCAGCATTAATTACAGCCCGTTAATTTAGACGTAGAATAAAAACGTAAATACCATCACTTCTTCAATAAATGAAATTCACTCTGTGTTATTTCTTATTAATTTCACGCATGGAGTTCCTCTAATAAGGCTAAAATTTTAACAAACTCTCAAAATGAAGCATGAAATCGAAAAGACAAAGAAAAGAAAAAGGTAACGGTAGCAGCTGGGACTCGAACCCTGGACCCCAATCCGTCCCGCCATTTTTATCGGCATCACACTTTGATTTCTAAGAACTGTCAATATCATCTTCAATTAATTCCCATGTATTTTTTAGCTGCTACCCTTTTATCTCGACTACAAGATTCTACCCGAATTTATTCCTAATGTTTAGATAGTGTTTTTACGTAGGACATCTGTTGACTTTTTATCCAAGTCTTGAAGATATACTAGTCTATTAGTAAATTTATTTAAAATGATTTATTCCTACGTTGTTAAACTTTTCTGTATTGTTTTAGTATTGGACTGTATTTTTTTTTTAGTACAGATATCTTTAAACAACCTTTTTGTTTTCTATATTAAATAATGTGAAGTGTACTACACATATGTTATAATGTTAACAAAGTAGATTATTTGATATATATATATATATAAATGTACTACTTGCCATAGCATAGCCCCGTAGCAAGTAGGAAACAGTAAAAATGTAAAATAAATATTAATTGTAAAATTACACAAAAAAAAAGTAAAATAATAATATTATTTAATCAATGAAGAAGATAATATTAACACATCCCAAATGAACCACGAAACCTAAAAAACAACAGAAATTAAAAAGATTTCAGTCGCATCAGGGACTCGAACCCAGGACCTCTACCTATCCGGGGTAACCGCTTAACCAACTAAGCTAATGAGACCAGTTCAATTTATGCCATTTACACCGATATCATACTTCAAGTTCAAGACTTGTTAATATTATCCACCATTTTTATAAATCCTATATTATTGGCTTAGATTCGTTTAAAATGTACGGATATTATAATATTACGTGCGTACTAGGTTAGTTATAATATTACTGTTCAATATTAAATAACTACTATTTCAGAAGAAAAGCCAGTTTTACTACAAACACTAAAAGCAACAAAGGGTTCACAGTAATGACATTTTAATATGTAAAGTTTGCAGTTCATAAATACTTCAGTTCTGCCACCCTAGCCAAGATTCATAAATCATCACAATTGTTCTGTAATAAACGATCTTAAACTATTTTATGAAAACGGCTCTATTTAGCATTCCTTAACAAACAATTACTTTAACTTTGACAGGAAGCAATCACTTTGTAGACGTAATAAAATTTGAATCGAATGGTTTTGTTTTAACACAACTTTAATGAATGCATAAACCAACCGGTTTCGGTTCGGCCTGAACCTTGTTCAGGGTTGTATAAATACACACTAAATTAAAACAGAATTACAATAAGTTGGGAAACATGGATGAGAGGGAGGGAGGGAACATCTACTTTGGTGAGGGTTAGGTAAGGGATAAGGGGGTTGGAATGAATGTAGAAATTTATTAAATTGAGTAAATTCAGAACCAACTGAAATCGGTTGGTTTATGTATTCAATAAAGTGTCATTAAAAAAAAAACATTTTGTTTCAATGATCTATGTATACTGTGCATCGTGATGAGGGAAACATCGCTTTCGAAACATGTTAATATTTATATTTTGAAAACAGTGGTATAAACAAAACAATTCGATAAATAATACATTCAGACAGTTTTTTCTTTGTATTATTAAAAAAAACCCAAACTAAGAACCTAAAACCTTTTTTTATATCTAAAACAATATATTAATTAAACATAACATAAATTTTTGGTTCTTAGTTTAGGTTTTTTCGTAAATAAAAAAAAACCTAATATCAAACCATACAAAAATTTGAAACTTTAACAAAATTTAAATTAATTAAAATGTGTGATTTTGCTTCTCCGGTGACTGAAATAGTTGTTTCTCATTGTAATTAATCTAATAAAAAGAGTTTTTCATTAATTTTGTGCGCATTAAGAAAAACGTGCTTATAAGAATATTTAAAATTAATTCTTATTAATTTATTAATAATGATGCTACAAAATTACAACAAATCTGTAGAAGAATTTTTAATATATTTTTTATTATGTTCAATTTCCTTAACATTGGCGCTCTAGATAACTATGCATTTTTAAAGTATAGTTATATCTTTCATTGACCATAATTTCTGTTGAAAAGGGAGTAAGTCCATTTTTTACTGTTAATGAACACGACTCGTGCGATTGGTAGTCGAGTATCCTGCACAGCGAGATATGTATCGATCTCATCAATTTATTGTGGTAACGTTTAATTTGCCGAATATTTTTAATTATTCAATTTATTCCCTTTTTATAAATAAACCGTATTTAAATTGAATATTGTAGTTATTGTTAAATTTAAAAACTTTAAATAATATGTCCCATTAACTTTCACTTTATCAAAACCTGGATGCAAAATCTTAAATGCTTTTAGCATCCAGCTTTGACGTCCTACAAAATAAAAATTATAAATTACGTGAGAACTTTTTATTTTAATTCTTCTAGGATTTACTTTGAGGCTTTTCCCTACAAGTCAATTAACGTCGGATCCAAGTATCCGAGCTACCTTTAATGGACCAGATTCCAGATTGACCTATTTACGAACATCATCCACCTAGAAATACATTAATGGGCCGCCTCCTTAAAAAAAGAGAAGTTTTCATTTGCCTGGGCTACCTATCCCTAATACGTCAGCAAATGTGGAGTGGAGACTACTCCCTGGGAGAGGCTGGCGGCGCCCTGGAAGAGGGGGCTGGGGGTGATGTTGGGCGTGGGGTTGGGTTGGGGATGCGGGGTGCGGCGCCCTGGTGACCTAGCCCCGGGTACCCACCCCAGTTAACGTTTCTAACGGGGTGAACAAGATACCAGTGCATTCTTTATTGTTTTATGGTAATCGATTCTAAATTTAAATAAATTATTCGTAGAAGATTTATTCATGGTGCTTAAATACACTGCACTTTTGAGTTGTGCTAGCATTTCTCCCACAATTTTATGCAAGTAAAACAAATAAATTTAAATAAAAAATGTTTTTGTTTTAAGCCACTTTATTTTTATACATATTTATGCATTCGACCGGTTTCGGTTGGACTCAACCTTCTTCAGGAATGTACACATATAAACGAATAAGTTACGAATAAGTTTATATGTGTCAGAACTGGCACGAGTCCAACTGGCCAAAATAAAAAATAAATTATTCGCTAAAAAAACATTACAACTAAAAAGCTTCCTTCGATAAAACAAAGTTAAAACAAGGTGCTGAAAGTCGATAGACAAGGAGCACGGATTCCTCAAAATTAATAAAATTTACATGGCAGATAAAGAAAGGATTGCAAATGCCAAAAGGCAGTGAACAAACGTTTCAAGTAGTAATCTTAGCTGATACTGGGTACGGATGTTTGAAGCCAGTGGGACAATGGCACCAATCGAGGAACGTTTTAAGGGAACGGCTGGGAATTGCCTGTTTCATACAAAACTTAATTTTTCGACTGGAGGCCGAAAATACTTCCAAACTGAATGATCTTTTTAAAATAAGGGTTTGTCAATCTCGTACGGATGGAAGTATTTTTTGCTATTTTCCTGAAATAATAAACATTAAAGTTATCCCCAAATAATTCCAAATATCCCTAATCCTTGGAAAAATCATTTTGCTTTTGTTGGAAGCCGATGTTCATAATGTAAAACAAAAATAAATAAATACTTCTCATGCGTACTAGATATTAATTAAAAAATATACCAAATATGTTTGGGTGAGTATTTTGACCATAAATCGAAATGGTTTTATATGGAAACAATACTTAATATTATAAGGTGGGCTCTCAGCAATATCAGGGAAATGGAAGAAGGAGGCTTTAGAACTTTCTTTGGTGAGGTGAAAAATATTTTTTTATGAGGAAGGCTACACGTGAGGTTCAGGGTCCGGAGCCAGTAAGACAACAACATCAGCAACAAATAGGGTATGTTGAAGGGGAGGCTAAAAGGGGTAGGGAGGCGTGTCCACCCCAGGCGTCGGTGATAATAAGGCACTTCTAAGTACGATATCGACGGCTGGAGGCAAGGTCGCGTGACACCCATTTTTCGCTTTCCAGTTGAGTTTTACTACATTCACGTTTGCATTTTCGCGTAATGATGACTGAGTTATCAAACTTCTAAAACATTTATGAAAAGGGTTAAAACAAACTAATAATTTTTTATTTTTTTTTTTACATTTAATGTGAAATCAGAATTTGTATGTTGTTGCAGTTCACGCAAAGTATTTTTAGATTGGTAATGACTACATGACAGCTTCGACTTGAAGATTGTGGAAGGCCATTTCAAAACTGTGGTTGTCCCATTGCGACGACTTTCACATTTATATCATTTAATATTCTAACAAAATATTCGGTTTTTCAAATGATTGAAACTTTGTTCGTTTACTTAAGTGGCGGACATACAGAAAACAACTCCGTCCCAATTATTTTGGTGTCTTCACATATAAGGAGCATCTCTGCTCATTGTTACTCTTTAATGGGACATCCTATCCACCACTATGTTCAAATGAAGTAAACATTATTTAATGCAACAGATTTGTTGTCAATTTTGAATAATTGGTGCCTTCTAGATATTTTTTCTCTCTGAAAATGAACATAATTTCATAATATCATTAATAAGTGAAGGGATTATGTTTCTTAAATTGACCTTACAATTACACTTTTTGTATTTATGATGAGATCTTTATAGCTATAATCTTAACATTTAATAAGTTTTACGGAATAGTTTAAAGGAAACTCTTTCGAATAAACTCGTACTTGCTTTCAAATTCTGTAGCTTCAGGAAGACTGTTATTCCTTTAAGTCTAACTTTCTGTTTGCCATAATCAAAGATTCTAGTCTCATTTTACTGGTATAAACACGAATTTATTTAAACTGTTCTCAACCGGGTCTTTGAAATGCAATTCCAATGGCCACAATGCGTTTACTATACCACGCCCTAAGCCACAGGCAGGAGTTGCCATATTAGAAGATTTTCCACACGGCCAGCCTGCCCTGCCAGTCAGCACAACTTGACCTAGTTTCTGGCCTCTCCTTGCAGATCACCACAATATAGCAATAACCCCTAATGTCACAAATTCGCACGAAGAAAGAATCTCTTTCTTCAGGCATTATATTCATGTAAATTGCATGCCACACGTGTAATCCCAGAAGAAGCGCCCTTTTAGGCGACATTTCAGAAAGGAGTATTACTATAAAGAAAGGAAACATTATTTACACCCCCAAATCATGACTTATCACAGAAAATTACAACTGTGCAGATGAATGATATCTAAAGGCGACCAGTTATTATTATTATTTTTTTTTAGTACATATTCGGAAATATTACTAGTTTTCCTAGCCGAATTAACACTACTTTACCGAAAAAAAAATCTATTGAAATATACTGAATACTCAATACAGTCAAGGTAGACCAAATTGCTTTTTAATTGATAAACTAAGTTTTAGACCAAATTTTTGTGCATAACGTAAGGGTAACAATTGGCGCCAGCGGCAATTATTAGCCTGAAACATAATCAAGTGAAAAAACCTTCCGAGAAAAGATAAATATCGCAGGCAGGACTCGAACCTGCACCGTTCTGATTGTCGGTCAGATGCTCTACCGTTGTTATTTTAGACCGTACCTTAAATCTCCATAGCTTACGATGAGTAGGCGGTGATAAATCTGTAAAAGCCGTTTTAAATGTTAATATGCCGGAACTCACCGCACAAAATTTTTGGTACTAGAATACCTTACAAATAGAAAATTTACTTTAACATTTTTTTTTTTTTTAAAATATTTGGTAACTTTGTGGCATTATTAATTATATAAATTAAAAATATACTTTTGTATTTACCACTTTAATTAAAATATATAAATATTTCTTACATGTTTCGATAGCAATACTATCATCTTCAGAATAAATGAATACTAAAAAATACTTCAAGTATAGAAAAAATGATAAAAAATTTAAAACATAATTTAAGAATATACAAAATATGAGCATAAACAAAATGAATTATTGAAGTAGGTACGTAACAGATTAAAAAATGTGAATTGACAAAATAATTATAAACATTAATACATTTAAATTAGAAATAAATAAAAATTATCATTATTATATTAATATGAAAATAAATTGAAGAGATAAAAAAGATAAAAAATAAATTTGAAAACCTAAGATGTTTAAATAATAACAACTTATTCTGAATTTGCTAAAATCATATTTGAAACCAATCATTCGTTTGATATAAAAAAGGTTTAAAAGTTTTACATACAAATACAACTGGTTTACAATTAGATAAATTTGAAATTTTAGAAATAAGAAAAAAGTGTTAATAGCGAATTAAATTTAATAAATGATCAAATATTTTTTTAAAATAGCTATATCTCTTAAATTTATTTTCATATTAATAATAATAATTTTTATTTATATTTCTAATTTAAATGTATTATTCAATGTTTTATAATTATTTTGTCATTAACATTTTTAATCTGTTACTTACCTACTTCAATTCATTTTTGTTTATGGTCATATTTTGTATATTCTTAAATTATTGTTTTAAATTTTTTATCATTTTTCTATACTTGAAATTATTTTTTAGTATTCATTTATTCCTGAAGATGATAGCATTGCTATCGAAACATGTAGAGAAATATTTATATATTTTAATTAAAGTGGTAAATACAAAGTATATTTTTAATTTATATTACTTTTAACAGTTTATTATTCAATATGTTATTTTACCTACTGTACAAATTTACAACACATTTTATTTCCTAAGGTAATACATGTTTTGCAAATTGATTCATAATCTGTTCGAAATTCAATCTTAACATCCGAATTCCTACCTTCGGGATGAAGTTTGTAGCTGGATTTAACACTTGACTTATGTCATGTCATGTCATGAGTCGGGATAATAGAATTATATGTACGAGAAGATTATAAGGAAAGCGTATAAGACAATTGGGCAATTTATGCGATGGGGTTTTTTTGGAAAATTCCTTTCACGAGAATAATACATATTTGTTTTATATATTTTGTGTACATTTTTATAAAAGGCAAACATTCCCAGGTAACGAATAACCTGGAAATATTTGAAGAACTCCTACAACCATAATTATAAACGGAAAATTTTGTTTATGCATTGGCGGGGGGCATATTTTGCGCGACTATAGCATTGTTACCAGTGGTGTACAAAGGCTCAAAAGCTGTGCCTAACCTAAAAAAACGAACCATAAATAAATTCTGATAAAAATGTGTTTTAGAAATAATTTTCTCAGTTGGCCACAACAATCAGTGGAAGATAATAGTAAAATGATAATTTTAAAATATACTTAATTCATACCCGAAAAACTACACATAGCCTACCACAGGTCATAAGACAATGCACGAATCTGATTGTTACCAGTATCGAACTTGATAATTATTGTCATTTCAAATGATTCTAAGAATAATACTACTTTAAGTGTAATACAACTTTTGGACAAAGAAGCTCTGAATTTTAGCCTGTAAAATTATACAACAAACTCCCACTTAGTATTGAACGAAGTAACTTAATCAATAATTCTATTAAATCCATCAAAACTTGACTTAAAGAATTAGAAGAACTGACTAGTATTCTTAAAACAACGTCATAGAAAATACTGAAATACCCTTCCCAAACTTTGGAGTTGAAATGCAGCAGTTGAAACCCCTTATTCAAAACTTAATTCGCTTCAGTACATGATCTCCTAGTGAGGATGACTATGAAAAAAATTGTGTAATATATATATATATATTTTTTTTGAATTTATACCTTACCTTATAATGTTTAAATTAAATAGAACAGCCAATCTTCGAAATATTTATTATAATATCCTTAATTTTTTTTTCCAAACTGAATGGAATACGGATGAGTTATAATGTAAAATTCCTGCCCTCTACCTTGGAATTGGGAGGGTCTTCTATCACATTCAATATCCCCCCCCCCCACATTACCCATTGCTCTCGAAACTGGTAAACCGTATAAACAATTTGGTTATAGATTTTCTCGTGGGTGGGTTTCAGGATGTAGAATGCCGCAGACGGAAGACCGACGTTATAATAGCGATACGATTGATTGGTTTGACAGATGTTTCGCACGAACAAGCAAAGTTATCTGCCTACGATTTACCTGGTATCCGCATCCATGTACATAAATTATACCTGTACATCTTCGCGTGCTTATTACATTTATTACGTAATTTGGAATAGGTACACAAATCCATCAGTAAGAAATGAAGGCAGGAAGTGGTAGCCCAAGGCACATGTTCTAAAACGCCCACCCTTTTCTTCCTTCAACAGATTTAAGATAACTCCTTTGGGAACTGGTAAAAATATTTATTTAATTAGTTAATTATAAAAAATTTAAGTTTTTTTTACATTAACTACACATGGGAGGCCCTGGGAAAAATAATTACCCTCGGAGCTTATGTCATCTTTGAGGATGCTGTATGGAGGGTCTTTTTGGGGAGAAGAAGGATTGAACATGCGTCGCGAAGAGACCTATGTTGTAGGAGGGAGGAAACAAAGAGACCGGCAAATCATTCCAAGCCGGGCTGTTGAACTCAAGAAGGAATTGTAGAAACGACCCGTTCTCATATGACAAACGTTGGGCGTACTTTTGACGTGTTTTCCGACTATGACCGGTTCCGAAGGGATCAGTGACGCTAGTTCCACAGAGCGTCTTCCATTGAAAAATGGTAGAATAAGGAAGGCATTTCCACCTGACGCTTGTGCTCTAAAAATTGCATTCCGTTTGTTAAGATAGGGGAAACTATCAAACGGGCCGCCCGTTTCTGCACAAATTCAAGGTTTTTTTTTTTCAGGTATTTTACAGAGGTGGCTAGTGGCTACCAAATTCAACAGTGGGGAGAACTTTGTACAGGGTCAGCAATTGTGTAGTATCTGCGAGCCTCATACAGTACGTCCAGCTTTTGAGAGGCTAACTTGACTCTGGCGTCGATGGAGTTACTATTAGGTATCAGACTTGACGCCAAAGTTTAAGTCTGACGATCCAAAAATCTTGACCTTGTAAATTAATTACCGTTTAAGATAAAAAAAGATTATTTTACGCTAGCTCTTATCTTGAACTATCAAGGTTCCATTACGAAAACACAAAAACAACGTACATATTTGGCATTAGAGTATATTACGTACAAATATGTCTCCACGCTTCTTGCAACCTTATTATCACTTGACGTGATAATTAATGTTTTGTCACGTTTATCGCAATGTCGTAAAAGTGTGTGATAATAAATTCTACCTTGAAAGTGTCTGGGCGCGCGGCGCTAAGCATCATATAATTAAGGTACAAACACCAACTTTACGTAGATACTTTAAGTACTTTTTACGTGCGTACTAGTATTGGGTGTTGATGACATACGCTAACGACGTTATCGTTGGATATTGAGTACTGTTAAATATAACCGTTGGAAATAACGCCGACGTTAACGCAAACACCAAGAAAAATAAAAAATAACGATCCTAACAATATGATGATTTAGGTAATAATGGTTGGACGATATCGATACGTTCCATATACCAAATCGTAACATGAGACTTTCAGAACTATTAGGTATTTGTCGGCAATTTACTAATTAAGTAATTCCCCAGTCCATGAGCTTGGAAACGAACTCATTTCTGCAAAGTTATATGCAAATCATGATTTCAAAATTTAAACTCTACAAATAGCCTAAATACATCAATCCATTCTTATTTCAATCTTAAAAATACCAGTAATAACATTCCTTACTAACTTATTGTAAAATTAAGAAATTACAACCCTGTTAGACTATTTAGTGTATTTATCAAAGAAATAAATTATGTAAGCATTTTATATGACGAGTTCAATAACCCACATGCGCCAACTTTTCTCGAAGTCCAAGATTTATAACCTTGGGCCAGATCGGGAACTCTTGGTGGAGACAATATCTTATTTTACTTTGTTCGTTTCATTCGCTACATTATATCAATTTATTTGATTCCTTCCTTTTTTGTATTCCATTATTAATTTATTTTATTTATTACATTGCAAAGATACATTTATGTAGCATAATAACGTAATAGAAACTAATGACAATTGAGGATATTTAAGCAACTTCATATAATTTTATTGCGCTTTTATGTCTTGTAAAGTAGATATTAGTTCCCAGCTAGGCAGATTGCCTGTTCTAAGGAGCCAAATGCTCCAGTTATGCGTGGTGTAATATTTTGAGTTTATTGTTTTTCTTCAATCATCTACGCGTGTTATGAATAACAGGTATGAATATATTTAAATGATATTATTTAATAATTTTTCAGACTCCCCCCTAGCCGAGTCAATTAACGATGTTGTTATTATTGGACCGATGTATGAGGTTTTATAGATTTTAATGTTTATGTCTGGGGGGATTTTATTATATATTTTCGGTCCCAGATATGTATATGTCTGTTTATATTTTTCCATGTTGCTCTTCGGGACAAGGAGATCCTTTCTAGTGTGACTTCTTGTAATGTATTTATGATAGATTTTTTAAAGTTTTTGTGTACGTGGATAATAACCTTTTTTATGTAGTTTTGACGAACATCCAGGTTACTAAATTCTTTAAAAAGATTATCGCTACCGAATCAAGAATACAAGAAGTTGCAGTTAAAATAAATATTATAGGAGTTACAATTTGGCTTATGTATTTTGATTATGTATGATATACTTGGTTGTTCCCCCGCTCTCTTCAATCATAACTCTAGTATCGTCTGCAAACATAATTTTCTTTTTCCGCCTATTGGTAGATCGCATACATCATTTATATAAATTATAAATAGAAGAGGTCTCAGTGTGCTTCCTTATGATACACCATAGTGTCTAGAGAGTTACTCACTATAGTTAGATACTTTTTAAACAGTGTTTAGAGGAGGGTTACACGCCATTAGATCGGAGAAGGGCTGTGCTCATGCCTCTATACAAAGGTAAAGGGTCACGTATGGAATGTGGAAATCACAGCTAAGTTCAATGCTAAGTTCAGCTGGAAAGCTGTATGGTAGGATATTGGTTGAAGGGGTACAAATGAAAACAAATACATGAAAGACGATTTTACAGTATTTTTAAAATTATTGCATCAAAATAACCATGTGTAACATAGGTTAGATGAGTAAAAATTAAAATCTTATTCAGCAATCGATCAAAATTATAAATGAAAAAAAAAATAATGTGGTGTATTGCCTTGTTTCTGTAAAGCATACTGTACCAAACGTTTCATTTAGAGGCAGATCCGAGTTGGCAAACAAGATTGTCATAACAAAATACGAGCAAGTCAAAACTTGTGTTCACACCTGCTAAACTTTATCAAAACAACACAAGTTAGTTAAACGACCTCTGAAACAAACAAATTGTCAAAACAACAAGTGCAAGTAAAATCCTGCAAAAAATACCTCTGTATACCCAACATACGGTCTATAAAAACTCATACACGCGGTACGTTCTCTTGATTCTTAACATCTGAGCCGAGACGCTCTTTTCCCATTGAAAATCGACCACCATCATTTATCTTCAATCTACCTGGACCTGCTCTCCTCACCAAGTGAGAAATCTTCACTCTACCCGACCTGCTCTTCTCACCAAGTGAGAGATCTTCACTCTACCCAGACCCACTCTCCTCACCAGGCGAGAAACCTCCGCCGAGACGCTGCTTCACCTCAGATGCATCATCTTACCACTACCAGACAGAAATACTCTCTACACCCAGCAACAGCTGACGTTACCTCAAGTGAACTAGGAGCTTGCAGCGACCGGTCCGACCCTAATGCCGTCCCCGGATATGCCGCAACCTGAGCCTGACAGCCACCCAGCCTACCTACAAGCTTGCGGCAACCAGTCCAACCCTAATGCCGTCCCGGATACGCAGCAAACCTCGGAGGACTAGCGAATCACAATTGTGATGCGTCCCTGTGTGCCGGTGCCTAAATATTTACACTCCCTTGTGCGGGCCTATACGTCTCGTACACGTACTGTCAAATGCGAATATGTGAAAACATTTGAATTTGAAGAACAAATTTCAAATAAATAGTAATGACATTTTGTAGTTTCAAAATGATAAATATCTACAATTAAATGTCTAACTATATAATTTCGTTCGCGAAGTATAAACTGTTAGACTAAAATAATACATAGATAGTTGTAAAATGCGTTGCGTTGTGTTGGATATATTCGTATATAAGAGTACTCTTAGTCACTGATATTATCATATGTTTCCAACTGTCGAATTTTTCGTCAATGGCGTTGAGCGTTGATATCATTTAGGTGTTTCTTCCAACGGATAGTTATATTTTAATACAGTACTAGTACGTACCTTTTCCTCGATTTCTGTTAGCAGGCGAAACCAGCCCAGATCAAACAAAGCCTCGTTAATTCGCAAATGGCATACTTAAATAATGGTTTAATTTATCAAGTAAGCTGAAATTTGAAACGCTTTAGCGATATGGAAATATTTGCATAGTGTAGGCGGGTACTATTGCGTAGAATTGTTAAACAAACCAAATAATAAACTTGAAAGGGGTTTTTAATCTATAATGTGGTTTAGAGCTGTGTTTTTGTTTGCTGAAATTAAACCTCGCGAACGGAACAGTTTAGTGGTATGTTATTTTTCAGTGCTATTCTAATATTTTAGATAAATGCTATTATTTTCACCTCATTTGTGGTTTCTATATGTGGACATACATGTGTTCAATTATATGCCTTCGTTCTGTTGAAATAATAGAGAAAATAATGCGTAGAAGTTCCCTAACGCTTTATAAAAATCCACATACCGTCAAGACCAACCCGACAAGCCGATGTTTTTAATTTGCCCGCATGGACGACCAATCTTACGATAAATTCTCCAATTCCCCGCATTTGTGTGCAATATAACGCTCAATTTAACAACATCGACATTCTTCACTTTTCTGCCTTTTAAAATATCGAAACGAAGTAATGTCACAAATTGATACACGAGTATAAAATGTATCGATAGCACCTCCTGTCCCGATTATATCTTCCTCTTCCCCCTTTCTTCTTGTTTTGTTGTTTTTTTCTCTCTTATTAACTTTATAAATAAAACTTTTGTTAAGTTTCCTTTGTATATATATGTGTATTAAAAGTAGTGGTGGGCGAAGCGGCTCGGTTTAGTGAGCCGGATCACTAAATCAGCTCTTTGTGGTCTACCGGTTCGGTGATCCGGCTCGATTGAACGACGGTTCGCGTCCCCCGTACCATGCCCTGTCCCTCGTTCACTTGGCCCTCCTAAAGACGTCCTTAAGACGTTCTTATACAATACTTTCTTCATCCAGTTTTCATGTGGATTGTCTTTACGGAGAGCTGATTTAGTGATCCGGATCACTAAACCGAGACGCTTCGCCCACCAATAATTAAAAGCTGTATGTTTCTTACAAATAAATAAATAAACACGCAAGGAGAAGCAACTAAAATAAGAGCTGGGCATGTCGGCAATATAAATAAAACAGCAAATAAGTAAAAAGGTTCAGCTTGTTTACAAAAACCGAATATTTCGTAAGAAAGTTTAGTTTAACCTCTTTATAAATGTTTTATAATTGGTTTACCATATTCAATATTACGCCAAACAAACGTGGACGGCTGTCTACTATGGTGGTGGCAAAATTGATGTCACGTGACCCTTGCCTCAAGGCAGTTGAAATGATACGTTAGGGCAAATCTATCCATTCTGACGTCAGTGGTTGAAATAAATAATAAAAAAAATTACTGTATTTACATTCAAATTATAGGAACGCCTGGCACGAAAGCTGTTTCTATAAAAATATTGAATAGTAAATAGTATGATGAAACTTCGCTTAAACGAAACTTTTTCTTCGGCAGGTGAAATAAAATATGTACATTATAAATTAATATTTGCTTGAATCAGACAAAAGTTTCACTTTTATTTGCCTGGTGTGTTCAAAGAGGGATATTATGTTATGTGATGGGAAGTGAAGCTAAATCTTTGCTAATTTAACACATTGACATTGACATTGTAACACAGTTAAATTTAGATAACTGAAATGCCGTAGACGACTGGCGATGTTTGATTAAATAAATGTCTTGATGTATACGGCATATTATACAGACATAATACGTCGAAATTCTCCCTTTGATTGCAATTATTTTTAGTAAGCAACCAAATTAAATAGAATGTAGATGTTTGCAAAGGCTACGTTCGTACATATTTTCACATGTTATTAAAAGATTTTTTTTTTGTAATTAGCACGTATATCCGGTGTTAATGGAGTATCATAATATTTCTTGGTGGCCTCCATGGTCGAGGGGTAAGGCTTTCGACTACGAATCCGAAGGTCGCGAGTTCAAATCCCGGCGTGCGCAAGTAAATTTTAGTTAATTAATTTGTGTTGTTTCACAATTAATTAATTTAAAAATAAAATAAAGTATATTTGCGCACGTTCCAGAGTGGAAGATACTCTCAGTATCGCCCTGGTGAAAGACCACCATTCAGAATTGAAACATTGCTTGAAATGGCTTTTAGCCATGTTTGGTGACCAGATCTCAATAGCCAGGTATTTCCCCACCTTCTCCTTCCCCTCCCCAATACCTTCAGCCTCACAACATTCCCCAATAGGGAATGCCATAGTCTCACAGGCTCCAGACGGTTGGGAGCAGTTGGGACTCTATTGCGGTATTACAAGTATCTTCCACCCTGGAACGTGCGCAAAAAGACTCTATATTATTTTTAAATGAATTAATTGTGAAACAACACAAATTAAAAAAATAAAATTTACTTGCGCACGCCGGGATTTCAACCCGCGACCTTCGGATTCGTAGCCGAGAGCCTTACCCCTCGATTATGGAGGCCGTCAGTGCTTAGTTAATTTTACAGTAATCATAAGAAAAAATATATGATTATTATAATAATTATTATTACTATTATTATTATTATTTTGTTGTTTTATTTATAGTTATTATTATTATTATTAAAAACATTGATCCTATGTATATATATAAAACATAAATTATTAAAAAAATGGTATAAATCACCTCACTAGGCTGAGCCATCAGTTTAGGAACACAAAAAGCAGTGATTATTTAGCAATAAACAAAGCAAAGAGAATAGAGATATGAAATTACAAGTTACAGTTATATCGCTGTTTTTGTGAAAAATCACCACAAGGGCGCTGGGACCCCTTCACATATTAAAGAAATCAGCTACTTCACAGTACTCATTTCCATAGTCTATTTGTGGTAGAAAACATTTCATGGTTTGTTCTTGTAACTGTAGTTTGAAATAAGATGTACTGCATAGTGGTTCTAGTAGATGTGTGATAATTTATCAAGTTAAGTGGATCAGGACACTTAATAAATGCGTTTAAGATTTTTTTAAAGTATGCCAAAATACGCTCAATTAATAAAAAAAAATAATTTTAGAACTCTACAGGTATTAGTTGTTTCTGTGTTTAATTCGTAGAACTCTGTTTATTTATTTTTTCAAATTTAATGTAAATCAAATTTAATAATGTTATTATTAAGCTCTGCATTTATTTTTAGTATTTTATTATTATGACAGCTGTTTCGGCGTCCAATGCCATTTTCAAACTGCGGTTAATCCACATCGTGATGATTTATTCATATGATTTCATTTACTCCTTCCCTATTCTAATTTGGACGGGTTTTTAAAAATAATTAAAATTCTCTATTCTGTGAGGTTTTTACACTTATAATGTGTTTCCCCGTATTTAAATGATAATGTTTTCTTAATTGATTTATTTAAATGTGTTATATTGTTTTCATAATGTGAACATACTGGGAAACGGTGTACATATAATTTTTCTTGCTTTATTAATTAACGTTATATTAGGATCATTCCCACTTTACAGTTAATGTATAGTAAAAAAAATATTTTGACTCTTTCCAAAGACAGCGAATGAATATTGTAACATGGAAACCAGATTGCTGAAAACACGGAAATATCAATGTTCAGTTAACGCATTATGTTTTGACACGTGTAGTAGGTATCTATATTAAATCAACATTTTTGGATCTAGTATGACAACAAAGATCAATATTTGTTTCCAAGATTTTCATTCCCTTGTACTATGTTAACAGTTTCTCATTCTAAACAGAAATCATTACGCGATATAGGCAATAATAATAAAATAACGCTTATTTTAAATAGGTTTTTAAAAAAAAATCACTTCTAGACCAAGAGAGCTTAACTCACAAGCAGGTAGGTTGCCCTACTCAAAGCGAGAGTACAAACCAACGAAACCTTTTTTCAATATCTGCTTCTTATTTAAAATATGAAAGAAATTGTTTAATCGTAAAGCCGTGAATACATTTTATCCCTTCCAAAGAAGACATTCAAAAGTATTTTCAAAATGAAAAGAAACCATGAAAATAAAATGAATACGAATGTCAACCTTTATGAAGATTTATATAGGTAGCTATACGGGATGTTTTATTCATCTGTATTGTTCAGGAACCTTCTTTAAGGCTTTCCATCTCCGCAAGCATTGAAACGTTTCATTATTTGAAAGGTTGGGTGAAATATTGTTTTTAGAATTTACCTCAATATCTGAGGTTTTGCTTTACAGCAGGGGGTAGATCTAATAGTTTTATAATCGTAAATCTCTTTAAAGAAAAGTTCACTATATAATAATAATATTTTGTAGGATTACCCGCATTTTGTAATTTCTATAACGCTCATAGGGGATTAAAACATAAATTAAAACATTCCAACATTACATTTCCATGGAGACCTTTTAACGTGGAAACACTTGGAAAACATTACCATGTACCTAAGAAGTTATATGGATTCATAATGGTGCCAACACTATGCGGTTTTTTTTTTTTTTTTCACTGGCCTTTTTTTAAAAAATGCTTTTTTCATAATATTACATAAATATCAACAAAATGAAATCACAGTTTTAGTATTCGAGCGTTGTTTTCGAAAGGAATTATTCTTGGTGTAATCTTGATAGCCGATGAAAAACCACCTTTCAGAATCTTAAACGTTGCATTATTTGGGGAATAGAACTGAAGAGTCGGGTGCTTTAGAACCTTACACTATCTTTTCACTATTTTCTCTTTTAATTTTTTCGGTCTCACGATATTCCTCCAGAGGAAATACCAGTGGTTACATAAAAAAAGGTTTGATTTTGTTTTTCCCTACTAGGTAAAAACATCAAATTGTCTGTACAATTTGCTCATTGAAAACAACGTACTTGTTTAGTCATGGTACCCACGTATAAATCAATGAATTAATGTATGGCTTAGTTTTTCGTGTATTTATTATGATATTCTCCCTTTTCGCTGATTAAGTTCATAAATTAGGTACTGTAGAATAGTTTTATAATGAAGCATCGGAGAGAAGAGCGGTAAAAGAATTGGAATGATGGTAACAGTAGTTCATAATTTTCGCCTTTCGGGGCGCCTTTTCACTCACAACCTTGAAGAAAAAGATAAATGAGAACTACGAATATTATTAACTTCCTGGCGCAACAATCACAACTTATCTCTATTTGTTTGATATCGATAGATTTTACTTTCCGCCTTGATTGTAATAAATGATTATTCGTGATCGTACACATAATTATTGCAAAATCGTGATGGGTGGAATTATCGTTACAATAATGATGAATTTCAAATGAGGCCCATATTTCCAAAAAGCACTTTTTTCAGAACTATCGAAAACATTTACTCCAAAAGGAAATTTAAAAAAAACATTATCATTTTTTTCTGTATCAAATTGTAAACTATAATTTGCGACAAGAAAGTGTTTTTTTGGAAATAGAGGCCTCAAATATAACTTCTAAGCCGTCACCACTTTGCAATTAGTATGCAGTTTTATTAAATATTTTCCCGCGCATTCTCAGTAACATTGTATCCCCCATTTGCACAGGAAAAGTTCAAAACGCTGAACATAACCATCCTCAACAATAAGAATATTTACGTTATCAGAGTTTATAAATTCGCCCGGCATTTCTATTCCCGGGCTCCGCTCGATTCCCGTTTAGGGGTGGGTGGTACAACACGTCATAGGCGAGATTTGCAACGGTACGTGGGGGAGGGAAGGAGGTGAGGTCGGGGTGGGGGAATTGCACCCTGGATAGGTGGGTAGGGGGAGGCTGAAAGTGGAGGTGGGGACGATGCAGCAGGCTGTAGCTGGAGCTGTGCGACCTTGACCTAGTTGCCCGGGAGCGAAGCTTCCGCTGTGACCCGGCTTATTCAAGAACCCTCCCGTAAGGGTACAAATACACCATTCTGCCTTTGTGAACATACACCTTTTAGACAAAAGATCTTTGTAATATGAGATTTTTGAGCTTTCGTGCTTTTTTGTAAACCTTTTGAATAGAACGGAAAATTCTTCCTCTTTATGAATTTTACTTATTACGATGTTTTAAAGAAGTAATAATTAAAGCGTTACTAATATTCTTTTATATAACGAACAATGCTATGGCATGTAAATGAAAACGATTCTATACCTACAAAACAAAACATTTTGAAATATTGATAATACGAGTACCTACTTGTATTTTAAAGTACTGTTACCATTTTCAATTCATTAAAATTAGCAGTAACGTATTTAAGCCTTTCACTTCATTGCAGTATTAATTATAGCGCCTGGACGAGACGCTCTAGACTAGAGGTTTGAGTCTCTGTCGCGAGCGAATCTTTTTATTTTAAATTTTAATTAAGGGATTATTATTGATGAAATTACACAATTCCAATATTTTACTTCACATTTTGCACGATTTCCCGCAATTATGCACCCTTAGCAGACGCGATTGTGTGTCTAAGCGCCCTGTATTTAATGTTTCCTTCGTGACCCGGCAGCCATTCTCGGTCACGCCAGCGCTGGGTCGCCCCGGGTCGTGGCTATTTATAGTTCATAGGAGGTACGACACAGTTCGGAGTCCTGGAAAGTGCAAGCGAGGTGTGGTGTAACGTCCTGGTATTATTATGAAACGCCATTCTGTAGAACTGATTCCAGGTAGGGATACAATTGACTCATATATTAAATAGTCACAGTTCATCTGAGTGACTGTTCAATCAGCGTGAAACAGGCACTAACTAATGCACTTAACAATGGGTGTATTACACGAGGTATGATTTTTTTTTCATTCCCACTAAGCCGATTGCAGACATTCCTTGTTTGTTTTTTTTTAGTAAGAACAATAACTTGTTCCATAATATGGGTTAGTTTTTACCCGTTCGACCACCATTTTCAAGTTGATTGCTTTGTTTTCATAGACCGTTCAGAAATGACTTTACAATTGAGTACGGGGAGTAAACAACGTTAATAATTCAACCTAATTAGCAGAGTGGTGCTAATTATCTCTGAAACTTGATTTAATGGGTGTAAGTTCCATTAAGGTCAAATAGTAATAGCAAAAAATTACTTTTTTTCATAATATCACGTATAAAGAAATAAAATGTTGTGTATTTGTGCCTCTTTCCATAATAAAATAAACCCCTTTGTCGCCCGGTGAAAGACAAAAATTTAGAATCGAAACATGCGGTATTTGAAATGTTTTTACTATGTTGCATTACCAGAACTGAATAGCCAGGTTCTTTGCAACCTTCCTTTTTACGATTCTTTTCTCGTTCCTCTTTCCCACCGCGACCAACCCGACAACATTTGCCAACAAACTAGAGATGCCATTGTTTCACTGGTATCAGGTAATTAAGGATTGTGTTTGCAATAATAATGAAGGTTGAAAGAAGAGCTCCCTATACATTATTAAAGACGGGAAACCTGTGGCATTTCTCAGGAAACAATATTACTTGATGAAAATAGGGCACGAGCTCTATAACCGGAATTCTTTTGTTGTCGTTACACGTGCCTTAAAAAAAAGTTAGGTATATCAGCCCAGCATATCCTTCATTTGATTTTTGTATTAACCACCTTCATGGAAAATGTCTTAGAAATTGAGATTTAAACCGGTTGAAATGCGTTGTGGGCGAACCCGTATTCCCGAAGAATCCTTCATACAATCTAACATTTTCAAATATTGATTTTTTTTCTTGAACATATTTCGTTGGCCTATCTGAAGCCTAGATGCCTGAGGGCATACATCCAGCATCTGACATTTTCCATACACTGAGATGGCAGCATCCGGATTACTGCCATCTAGCGGTGGGAGTTATACGGGTTGGTTTTCTTTTATACATTTTAAAGGATATTATTGGAAATATTTTCTTGTTTATGTAAATAAAATATAATATAATATTCGAAAGTTAGTATAAATATTTTAAATATTTCTGTTGACAGCCTCGCCGCTCTGTCTGCGGTTTAGAGAGGAAATAAAATACTTAAATGATAATTGTAAGAATTTTTTTAAATTTTTTATTTTTTACTTCATTTTTTTGCTTAACATGTCACAATTCTTATTATTTTATTAATATATATGTACATATGGTTTAATAAGGATATTTATATTACTAATTATTAAGAGTCATTGTAAACATCTGATAATTTTTCTTTAATATAAATCTAACGTAAATCTAGTTTTTACATTATTTATTTCCAGAAATTTTAATATATTTTTACCAATATTTTCTTACAAATTACTTTACGTACAACTTTAATTATTTGCCACAATATGCATTAGCGTTTCAACGCCCGCCGCTAGAGGCCCTAATATAGCATATTGCCGGTATTTTTACAAAACTGTGCGGATTGCATAAAAGAAACGCTTTATATCAAATTTAGAAAGACTTTTATAAAGCTAATGGAGCTCGTGGTTATGGGATGAACGTTTTAATTATGTTATATTTTTTGTAGTAAATAAAATGAATACGAGTATTTTATACTATATATTGAAGGTCTTATGAACATTGGCGACAGGTTTTTTTATTTTTATTTTAATCCGTTATAGTTTACAATTCTAGAGATTATCTTTACATATACGAGTACATAATAATGTATCCGTTATTTTGAACATTTTCTAATATTTTTTGCTGAATTTGGTCGTGGCGGATTCACGGCACCTTAATTAAACGTCCACATTCCGGAGCAATCAATTTACTTTTGTGATAACTGCTTGTCAGACAGATGAACGGATATTCCGTTGGCGTTCATGATTATTGATCGCTTTTTTATTGACCCCGAATATTTTATTTACAAAAAGGTTATGGTAATATGTACGAGTACAATACAAAAGTATCAGTGAGTTATTTGTCGAATAATAATGCTATTAAATTAACCGAATTAACGAAATTACGATGTTTATAAAGTACCTATGCCAAAAGCCTGTAATGTAAATTATAATTAACTACACGTGTTAAGTAAATAATAATGTATTAATTGATAAACTAAAGTTCTTAAAAACTTAAGACAAGATTTTTGTGCATAGCGCAAAGGGTAACAATTATTTTTATAAACAATAATTATTAGCCTGAAACACTCATCCAAATTGAAAAAAAAAAAACCTTTCCGAGCAAAGATAAATGTCGCCGACAGGACTCGAACCTGCACCCTTCTGATGTCCGGTCAGATGTTCTACCGTTGAGCTACGTCGGCTTATCGCAAACCCGCCAAGTTAATCAATATATACTAGTGTTTCATTCAATAATTACTGTTTTTATTATATTTTTATCTTTGCTCGGAAAGGTCTTTTTCAATTTGGATGACTGTTTCAGGCTAATAATTATTGTTTATAAAAATAAATAATAATGTGATACACATTTTTTTTTTATACTGTGATGATTAAACCACAAACTTCTTCAAAATATATTGTCATTGGTATGTAATCGGAACAGTAATTAAGCAAAATGACTTTAAACTTAAGGAAAAGGATAAGGATTTTTAATTAAAAAGAACCAGAATAGGTCTCCTCGACTACTAGCCAGTCGCCAATCTTAATGATTAATGGAAAATTATCAGTTATTTAGTGATGGTTGAGTAAATAAATTAACGTTACAATACTTTGTGTATTGATTTTTCGTTCCTTTAATAATTTTCTTTTTATAATGGCAGTCTAAGAAGTTCCTCGTTTTTCTTAATTATCTCGAGAATTGCTAACATTGGGTTAGAGTGTTTTTTTTCTGAGAAAATAAAACATTAATTGATCGATCCTCGGAATGATTTATTAGGTTAATTAGTCGTATTTCCGTAACATTGTGTCAATGAGTTGTAAACATCGAATGAAAAACAGAAAAGACAGAATCATAGACTTGTAGAAAAAGTCAACAGATGTCCCATATATATACAAATTGAAAAGGTATATCCGAGACACTGTTAAAAAAAATTCAATTCCGGTAGAATCTTGTGATCACGGTAAAAAGGTAGCAGCCAAAAATGTGCGGCAATTCATTGAAGATGATATTGACGGTTCTTAGAAATCGAAGTATGACACCGATAAAGTAGGAACGGACTGGGGTTGCTATAGCTCAGTGAGACCATGATGTATTGTGGTTCGAGTTTCAGCTGCTACCTTTACCTTTTTCTTTTCTGTGAATTTTCAGTTTTAGTTTGAGAGTTGTTAATATTATCTTCAATGATTTTTTTTATTTTTTTTTATTTTATTTTTTTATTTTTTTATTTATTTATTCATCCAAAGAACATAAATACATGCATGGTAAAATAAAGAAAGGAGCAAAATATGTAGTCCTGCAAAGCGGTCACATGACAGCTTAATACGAATGTTTTCTTGAGCTGTCCAAATACATTTCAAGGCGATGTTTTCAGTAAAAATAATTAATTAAAAATACACCTTTTTTTTTAATTATACGTTATTATAATGCATCACGCGTAATCATAATGAGGGGTCTTTAATATTAATAATAACTACTGACTACTGCTAACCATCACGCCGTTTCTCTACACAGGTAGGCAGAGAAGACGAAGTCCTTGCGTCTTTCACATTCATACATTACTCTACTGTTATTCTGGCGCTTGACATGGCCCGAATCAATTATATGGTTCACTTCATCGTGCCATTTCTTCCTCGGGCATTCCCGACTTCTTCTATCATTCATATTTGCGTCATAAATTCGCTTTACACTTCTCACTTCGTCCATCCGCTCCTCATACCGAAAACATCTATCCCTTTCTCCTAATATTCCTCATTACACTTTGACAGACTTGCATTCTTTACGAATCACAACACTATTCATTAATGGTTTTATCACACATACGCCTAAGCAATCTCATTTCTACGGCATTCTTGAATATTTTTTTGCTATCGCCGATCGCTTTCAGTCCTTCATTATTGGATATTCCTGCATTCACCTTTCTTTCAATATCCTTATCAGCAATAATAATAAAAATATTTGGATGATTTTTTCATTGTCATTTTTAGAGAAAAATCACCTCAAGGGCGCTGTACAAATATTTTTCCCGTGCTCTATCTTATTACTAACCATGAATAATCTATTACAACAACTTAAGAGGAACGTTTCATATAAAACTAAATTGTGGATTAGAGGCCAAATACCCACCCAAACGTAATGAGAATTTTTTTATCAAAAGGTATAGTAAGTATCTAGTAAGGAGGTGTTTTATTGATTTTTGTTTTAATTTAAAAAATATAAACCACAAAAGATGACAATTTATTCATATTTTTAGGAGGCAACTTTGGTAAATATTTGTAACTAAATGGATACTATTTTTGAAAAAAAAATGTCTATAACCTACCTCAGGAATATGATGAAGTATACAATAAAATTTAAAGACTGCTGAAAATTGTTTAATTTGGGTCAAAATTTTACATTTAGTTAGCGATAAATTCAAGGTTATTTTTACCTATTTTTTTGTTTGCGTCGCGCTCACGCTTTGTCAGCCTTTTATGATAGAAAGAGACACACGACTGCCAATTGAATTCTGAAATCGCAGAAGGCCAAGCGAATGCGTTCGTCGACTAAGCGATTACATCCACCAATATCATCAATCAATAATACAAAACTATTTGTACAATGGATTTGACCAATAAACGTGATGCCGCGTTAAAATGTACAAATTATTTATATTAAGTACAGGCAGATAATATCTAAGACCATACTTATCTGGCAGGTCACTTGGGATTAACACTGTTTATTAAAGAATTTAACTTAACTTTATTTCCTGATACATATACATGTGTGAGAAAATAAAGGCATATGTACATATGCATTGTATGTATTTGAAACACGGCGTACATACATAAAATAGGTTTGAAAATGTATTTCTAAATAATAAAAATGTATTCACAAAATTTAAATTGTGACACGTCGTGAATCGTTTTGAGCTCACTACGAATTTAACACAGCTAATAAATTCTTCCACATATTTAAGCACGAGCATGAAATATCGGAAGTGCCAGATGAAAAATGATACGAAAGGGATATTTTTAGTAATTCTTTGAACTTTTATATTTTCCGAATCCCGAAAAGGTCGGAAATACGTCGCAATCCTACCCTCGTCTGATGCCATGTAAAATATGACGAATGATGCATATATTTGTAATAAAACCTTATTTTACTTAGATTTTTATTGATAACCGACAATTTTTCATATTTGAAAGAATGGTATATTTATTAAAATACAACACTTCTTTGTTCTTGATGTCTGAAAAAGGAAAAATGATATTTAAACCGCAATATATTTTATTTTAGGACGCAGTCATTACCCGCCCAAGATTTTTTGTTAGCTTAGTTACAAAAGTGTCTATATGCCCGGAAGGTGTGCTACCATGGAATACTAAATTTTGAACAAAACCTTTGAAACTGGGTAATAAATCAACGAAATAGCTTTCGGAGTGCCGGATTCTTTCAGTATCACCTTCAGAAGTGAAACGTTGCTAGTAATGGCTTTAATTATGTTTAGTGACGTGTTGTCTGTTTTTTTTATATTTTTTTTTATATACAGTTTGAAAATGGCCTTAAACGCCGAAACAGCTGTCACAATAATAAAAACTAAAAATACTTTCAGAACCTAATAATAACATTATTAAATTTGATTTACATTAAATTAAAAAAAAAAAAAAAAAACGTGTTTTCTGTTTAAATAATCCAAACGGCTGCCTCTCCTGAGGATCCAGCACACTCCCTTCGAGTATGCCTTCAGAATTATGGACTTCTAGGGTCCGATCATTCAGATGAACATGGATTACGATCTGGTTAAAATGGCGAAACGTATACATCGACCGACAGCGCGAAGGTGGGTACGAGATTCGCCGCTGCCAGTCAAAGAATGGCGGATGGCGCTTCCTTAACTGTGCCGGAGAAATAATGACAAGACAACTTAGCCAATCCAAAAAGGAATTGACTTAATGGCTGAAAGAGCCCACTCACTAAAATTTTTAAATAGTTCTTACCCAAAATTGAGTTACAAATCATGTTCGTGAAAACATCTATGCAAAACAATATCACAATATGGTTTGTGTTCATTCGATGCTGTGTGAGAAACCGTGAAGCTACTTTTTTATATATTTTTATTGATAAAATATAACACATGGATTGATCGATATCTTACTCACTGGGAAATTTCTGTGTAAAGACAAACGTAGGGTGCACAAATCATAAGATAAGGTTAAAAAACAAAATAATGTTTTTTTTTGAGGTTAACAGAGTATTTAAAAAATATATTTAAAGAACGTTTACTAATGAATAATAAAAGTGGAGAAAGAAAAGATGTAATAAAATGAATATATAAACACTTTAGTTAGATTTTATGATATTGTTTAGATGTATAGAGGTTAGGTTGCATTTGGTTTTGGATGTTCCATGTTCCAGGTAAAAGTAAATATAAAAAAATAGAATTACATATGCCTGGTGACAAATATAAATTCAAAATATATCTGCACATCTCAGTATGTTTTTTACAGTATGTTAGTAATAATGGAACTACCTATTTTAATAATCAAATTTATTACTTCATGTTTAAATTTGTCCAGTCGTAGCTGGTAGTATATTGAACATTCAATTTTCATGCTATGTATTTAAACTGTATTTGTAAAAAAATTGTTTTAGCGAAGGAGGTTGGAATAGTTCCTTATTTTTGGTTCATATATTATTGTTTTGGTGCAAAATAACCAAAATGTTTCCTGCAAAAGAGCTGCTTTCCGTCCAAAACATTGATGATATTGATGATCGTATCGGTACTGGCAGAAAGGGGAAGTTTCGAAATTATTTCCATTATTAATTTTAAAGCTTTATTGATGGGATCGAGGATAGCGAAATAACCATTACCCCATCCTAATATTCCGTATTCTATATGTGATTGGCACAGGGAATAATATATTGATTTTAAAAGCTTGAGGTTAAGGTAATTGCTCGTTTGTTTAAAAAAGCAGGTAGATTTACGAATTTTATTTGTAGTGTTATGAAGTGTTTATAACAGTAGCTTCACTATTATGTATAGACTAAGATAGAATTAAACAATTAATTTGAATTGCATTAATTTCTTATTTCTCAACACGCGTATTACTCTCATTGAATCCTTACTGGCTGCACAATTTCTCTTCTTTCAAGGCCTTAAATATTTTGTATGATTTAGTGGCAAGTTAACTTTAGATATAAAGAAATGTCTATATTTTTTAAAAAGCGTCTCGATGTCTCATTGGAATATTCTTTATTTATCATCATTGTTTCTCCTCTGAGACTTTTTCTTTTTTTTTTTGATTTATCACCGAATGAAAAGCATTTTTGTCGCTTTCTTATTGTATAGGTTGTTCTATGAAAAATAAGGTTTTCCGTTTAAAGTTTTTCATTGTACTATGATTAATTTCTTCTCAGGCTTAAGTCTAGACAAAGGAATGGAATTTGTCTTCAGAAATTTCATCGTGAAAATAATATTGTATTTTTAGTAGTGAGTAGTGGATGAACGATTGCTTTAACAGATATTTAGTTACTAAGCGATTATCAAATAACTAGTTAATGTTTTTTTAGCAAGAACACTATTGTGGGGTGAAAAGCTTTTCTTTTTTTTATTAATTAGCATAAAAAATGCATTTATTACACTCTATCTATTTTTTTTCTTCAAATTTTGGTCACATTTTTATTCGTCGTTTTTAACAGAATACACATCGAAATTCAATCCTGTAGCTTTTACATTTTTTTATTCGAAACTTAATTTGGGTACGTAAAATTTTGTGTGGGCGTTTTATGAAATTTGTTTGATGTCTTTTTGGATTCTTAAAAAGTATCATATTTTGACATTTTTATATCAAACAAATATTTATATATTTTTTTTTTATTAATTGATAAACTAAAGTTTTTTTTATGTTACAAGCCTTTCTCATACTAATAAAGTTTGTTGTTTACAGGTGAAATATAATAAAAACAGTAATTACTGAATGAAACACTAGTATATATTGATTAACTTGGCGGGTTTGCGATAAGCCGACGTAGTTCAACGGTAGAGCATCTGACCGGCAATCAGAAGGGTGCAGGTTCGAGTCCTGTCGGCGACATTTATCTTTTCTCGGAAGGTTTTTTCAATTTGGATGAGTGTTTCAGGCTAATAATTATTGTTTATAAAAATAAATATTTATATATTTTTAATCATTAAAGATAATATTAACAATTCTCAAAATTAAAGGTGAAACCGAAAAGACACAGAAAAGAAACAGATAACGGTACCAATTGGGACTCGAACCCAGGACCTTGAGCTACAGTTACCCAAATCCGTTCTCTCATTTATATCGGTATCATACTTTGGTTAATAAAAACTGTTCATCTTCAATTAGTTCCCATATATTTTTGGTTCCTACCTTTTTATCGTGTATCTTTAATATCCCAAATAGACCACGAGGTCCTGTGTTCGAGTCCCAGTAACTACCGTTATCTTTATCTTATCTGTGTCTTTTCGATTCCATGTTTCATTTTGAGAATTGTTAATATTATCTCCAGTGATTAAACATTTATTACGATGAGGTTTATAAGCAACAATAAGTTATGTCAAATTTGAATAAATACTTATATTATATAATTAAAAATACACTTTATATACACCACTTTTATTAAAATATATAAATATTTCTACACGTTTCGATAGCAATGCTATCATCCTCAGGAATAAATGAATACTAAAAAAAAAAAATAATAATTTCAAGTATAGACAAATGATAAAAATTAGAACAATAATTTAAGAATATACAAAACATAAGCTTAAACAAAAATGAATTAAAGTAGGTAAGTAATTGATCAAAAATGCTTTATAGAAATAATAAAAAGTAATAATATCGAATTAAATTTAATAAATAATCTTTTTTTTTTTTCTAATTTTTAATTTGTCTATACTTGAAAAATTTTTTTTTTTAGTATTCATTTATTCCTGAGGATGATAGGAATTGCTATCGAAACATGTAGAAATATTTATATATTTTAATAAAAGTGGTGTATACAAAGTGTATTTTTAATTATGTAATTGACGCTACAAAGTTATCTATTGTTTGAAAAAATTATAAAATATTTACATGCTAAAAAATCGCTAGATTCAGTTTAATTAAATTACAAATCACAGTGCATACTCGTAATAATTCATCATTAATAATTCATTGTGTTTGCGGTAGCTAATTAGTGAAATATTTATATTACATTCCCCGTGTTACATACGAATGCAGCGGTTGGACCCGCAATGCCAAAAATGTTCAATCAGTGTGCTGTAAGCCATTTACGGAGAATATAATTATAATAGGTATATCTACGCGTTGCGTATTTTACGGTAATGTAAAAACAAACATGTGTTTTGAACCAATTCATTACGGAAATAACACATTGATGCTTTAATATAATAGTAAATATTTTGAATACATTATTTTTTGTAATATTTTAATACACTAATTTTTAATACACTATTTTTGTAATATATTTATTTTTTTAATACATAAATATTAAAAAAAATGCATAACTGTTCAAAGAAATCAGCGCCATTCTGCAGAAACTTGCAGTTTCAATATATGGCGCCAAGTGGAAACATGTTACGATCGGGTATAGGAAATACAAATACTTAATCGGGTCATGGACCAATCAATTCCCCATGACCACAAGAATTGATTAAAGAGAAAATTAGGTAAGTTTCATACCATGTACGTATTAACATAATTGAAGCAAATAATAAATACGAAAATAGGTACGTGTAGTGCGCGATCATTTCTGCCTATCCCTGCGGAAAATCGCGTGATCGATAGTTATTTATTTCTAAGGCCTACGTCTCTCTATACCCCTTCGAGAAAGTAAGTAAATAACCTACCCTAACCATATTTACATTACAAGTAATGTGTTCACGTGTCTGTCTGTCCCTTTGTGTGTGGAGATATGTGTTTGTGTAGGTCTAATGTTTTGGCTATACCTACGTGTCGTATTGCATAAATAAGTTCTTATGTGTGCCGTGAATCCATTATCCATCATGTTTGATGGTATTGTGTTCCTCCTCTGTATTTATATTGCATGTTCTGTCCGCACACCCTCTAGTATGTTTGAGTGGTAAGAGTACCCTGTGCAGAGTGTACGGTACAGTGTATGGAGTGCACGTACAGGGTGGGTGGTGGAATGTTTGGATGGAGCCGACAGAGTGTGCGCAGAACTGCCTGGGTGCAGTTAGCTGGTAAAGCAAAAGCCGACTTCAGTTGTATGTGTTATATTGGGTGTTTGAGATATGGCCAACCATTTTCATTAAACAAAAGTATTATATTATTCATGCAATTTTTATTGTTTCGTCACACGACATTGCACCAGGAAAAGTCTTCACTCAGCAATGGATCAAGAATGGTTGACATGTATTTTTTAAATGAAAATGAGGAGAGTGTGTAGGGAATCTTTGTTTTTGCACACAGGTGAGTAAAAATAATATAAGAATAATAAATGAAATTAGGGTTAGCTCCAGAATTTTTGGAATGAAAAATTTATTAATTTTTTCATTCATTTTCATAATTCATCACGTTAAAATATATGTATTTTTTAAATTCTCTAGGTGAATTAATTTATTCGATTCGTTGATTCGTACTATTTTTAGCGTACTTAGATATGATAATGAGATGATTTAGTGAATATTCGGTATTTTATACGGATATAGTGAAGGCTAAACATTATGTAATGGCACCCATTAGACAGTGACATGCAGTTTTTTTTTTAGTTAAGGTAGGCACTAAGGAAAACGGTAAATTACTTGGTAATTAAAAAAAACGTACCACGGATGTGGTAAATTTTTGCTGCCTTGGCCGATGTTTGTTGGGATTACCTGCCACGTCAACGAAATAACCGCTCCATTTGAGCACAATACAAGCCAATTACTGGATATATAAATGCCAATATGATATGATAATTATTTCGTTAATAAAGTTGTACCAATTTCTGAAGGTACCAACAGATGGCACTGGCTGCTACATTTGTAATTTGTACCTATAGGCACGGCCTTTTGCGACACTAACACAAATGAGTCTTCTCTTGAATGCGCATTTCACACACATGTACATACATTATTTTTGTAGAATACCGTCAAAATTTTAATATGATATGTTGCATACTTAGTTCCTGCCTTTGACACGTTATAGTTGTGCGACCGAGGCTGGAAATTCGCACGTATTTTTGAAAACATGTATTGATTTTTTTGCAATATTTTTTATTAAATGAATCCTTTTTTTATTTGAGTTAGATAAGATAGGCGGTGCTTATGTGCCTATAGGGAAAAGCATCTATTGAGTAAGGTCCGTGATGGCTAACATTATATTTTGTATACAGCCTTGATTGAATCATTTTTTTTATGAATGCGGTATGCGGAAAATCGAAAAACAAACTATAACAGCTATCATCCAAAATATTACATTTAAATAGGATATGTGAAGGGTAAAATGCTTCACACCCCTGAGATTGGCGTGCAGTTTGAGCCAACGAGCGCAGTTATAACAAGGCCGCCCGGGACATCCCGGGATCCCAGGCCAAGTTCTCCCCACCCTCTACCACACCCCACCCAACCACCACCACCCCCACTCCGGGATAAATTAGTACCAGCCCCGTCCTCACTTTGAGCTCCACTGCCATTTCAAAGCCAACATCAAAATATTGACGACACTAAACGACCCTAATGGAGCGTTGGGTGATTATGTTACGGGAAATTGGATAAGGACTTTGTTGTGACACCCGTTAAAGTTTCCACGCTGTCATAAACATAATTTATTTATCAATGTTCCCCATGAAAGCTGAAAAGCAATTTTTCTAGGCTAAATTCAAAATCTTTTTTTTTTGTACCGAAATACATTAATAATAATAATGGTTTTTTTATTCGAGAAGCTATGCTGGGGAAGTTCAATTCAATAGTTCCATATTTGACGATAATAAAGCATAAAAAGGAATAAAATTACATAATATTGGTTCATTTTTATGTAACCTAACCTAAAATAACACAGCCCAAGCCTTCCAAAGTAGTATATTTTATTAACAACCAATTAACAAACAATTCAGTTAAACCTGGCATAGAATTTTTCAGCATTCTTAAAATCTGTTACACAGTCTTAAATTCGATAAAAATCATTAATATTTAAAATAAATACCAACTCTTCATTAGCCACTAACATTCTAATTAATTTAATATCAATAACAAATAAGAATAAACTAGTAACTGCAATATTATGCAATGTGCAGTGTTTTCTAATATTGTGTCCTGTGCGTGGAAAATCATATCTTCCCAAGCCAAAACTTTATGGTATAACGCTTTCGTCTGGAGCGACCTACCAGGAAAGTATGTTTCTGTATCTGTTTGTACATAATAGGATAAACCCCAGTAAGCAATATTTGTACAGCGCCTTTGGGGTAATTTTTCATAAAAACGGCGCTATAAAAATAATCAAATTATTATTATTAATAACAATATGAACGATTGTTGAAAAAGCAAAATTTGGTCTATCGATTCAATAGTCAATGAGATCCGTTTCAATGCTAACAACTTAAAATGGTGCGATCCGTCGATCAAATGTGACGAAGATTTAAACAACTGGGGCTTAGTAGCAGAATACGACCATAAAACGTAACAATAAAAAATCACATCGGTAATTATATTAGGAAATAAAGTCATTTTTTAAATATATTTGATAAATGTAATTATTGCTGTAAACTGTTGGTTTTCCAAATAAAATAAAATAAAAATAAATAAGTAGACAAGTACGCTATGGAAGCCGTATGTAATAAATATCTCTACATATAAAAACAAATGTTTGTTTGTTTGTCTGTCTTCAATTTTTTTGAAAATTGATGAATCAGTTTCGCTAAAAATAGCACAGTTTATTCTTATTAGTACCCGGATTGTTTAGAGAGTTGTTTGAATTTTTTTATTTTTTATATGAATACCTCACAAGAGTCCCAACTGCTCCCAACCGTCTGGTGCCAGTGAGACTATGGCATTCCCAATTGGGGAATGTTGTGAGGCTGAAGGTATTGGGGAGGGGAAGGAGAAGGGGAAGAGGAAGGTTGGGAATACCTGGCTATTCAGATCTGGTCACCAAACACAGCTAAAAGCCATTTCAAGCAACGTTTCAATTCTGAATGGTGGTCTTTCACCAGGGCGATTCTGAGAGTATCTTCCACTCTGAAACGTGCCCAAATATATTCTATATTATTTTTAAATGAATTAATTATGAAACAACACAAATTAATTAAATAAAAATTACTTGCGCACGCCGGGATTTGAACCCGCGACCTTCGGATTCGTAGTCGAGAGCCTTACCCCTCGACCATCGAGGCCGTCAAATGAAATCCAATATGTAAAACTGTTGCTATAACGTTTTAAAATTAGTACGAAAAACATTGAGCCCGCCATGTTTTATTGAGGTTAGCCCATAGATATACCACTCTGGTTAGCCACAGATCACATATTCAAAAAAAGAAGGCTTCTTTGGGTAAAATATTTTCAAAATAGAAAACACAAGTAGGTACCTACTTAAGAACTTTATTATTTACATATGTTTTGAAAAACTAAAGATTTGGAATGAATTACAATTTTCAAATGAATGTTTCTTTCTTTAAAGATGTCAAAAGGCATTACTTTTCCTGTCAAATCAATTATGCCACCAAGACGACAAGAAAAATTCACAATTTCGTAACTTTATTGTAAAAAAAAAAAAAAACAAAGCCGGGTACACATCAGCTAATTAAGAAACAAAATGTAAAAAAAACTCATATCTGTGTACATTAGCGATGTTTTAGCATTGACTTTTATTTAAAGGCACTCCTCAAATGATAGGGACACATAATATCGATTAAACGAATATTCGACTCTCTAATACTCCACGTAACCAGTCATTGAAAACTATATCAATACCACCGCAATTCCACTTCTCCATGAAAATATTGATTAGCCAAAAGCGTTCACGACGTAAATGTCAGAGGTTGAGTTTGGCGAAATTATAAATACAATGTTTGGGTTGAAGCTTCTCGACCCAGTAACATCATCATACAATAATTGGTTTTGCGTGTAATACGTAAACATTACATGTGAAGTTTTTCAATTTAAGTACTCATTTTTGTGAATAAATCAATGACTCTTTTGTTTTGTTACCGTGCGCCGATAGATTCAAAACAATAATTCGTTAAGATCTGTATATATTTATATTTTTATTGTGGTCGCGTGTCGTGTCAGCCTGACTCAGGCATGCGAGATTTTAAAATAACGCGGGTATAGTACGTACCCTTAATCACATGAAAATCAATAAGTAACTGCTAATGATGCGAACATGAGAATATCACCTTGAATTTTTCATGAGAAAAATTTTAAGAATTGTGAAGTCTGGTGTAGTACTTGTCCCTTGCTTTTTTCCAAAATCAATTTAGAAACTTTGGATGAGCAGCCATTTCACCCCAATCTCTCACCCTCCACCATCCACTTGCTAAAATTCCAACGAAATCACGCGCTCCTTATGCAGGTGGTGATAAGGTCGAAATTCCCGCTTAACATCGGCCGCATGTTTTGAGTTACGCAATAAAACGTCACCAAAACGCGTGTTTTATTTTAATTTGTAAAGCTCAAACGTAATATTAAAATGTTTTACGGTCATATTCTAAAAAAAATTAATTTGCCACGATGAACAATACGACAATATAGGAAAAAGGGTTCGCGAGTAGGAGATTTTGCGCTTTAAACATTTTTTTAGGTCTTATTCTTTATTTTTTTCTAGGCTTGTAAAAAGACATAAAAATATGGACAGTTATAAGAAAGGCCAAGGTGTGCTCTACATGCTTTATTTAATAAAATGATCTATGATATTTCTATGCCATCAAATTCTCAAACCGAAAACACAAGATTTTGCATTACTTCTCATTACATCGCCTCAAAGAAAAAAGGAAAAACGCCTTTACTTTCTTTGTTCGAGAATTTATTTTTTACTAACTGATGTGTACCCGGTCTTGCTTGGGCATTTTTTTGGAATAAAGTTATGAAGTTGTGAATTATTAGTTTGTCGTTTGGGTGAAATAATTAATTTGACGGCGATCTGCTATTTCTAAACAAAAAAAGATTAATTTCAAAATTTTATTTCATTCCTAACTTTTATTTGTTCAAAATATATCTAAATAATAAAGTTCTTATGTAGGTACCTACTTGTGTTTTCCGTTTTGAAAATATTCTACCCAAACAACCCTTCTTCTTTTGAATATGTAATCTGTGGATAACCAGAGTGGTATATCTATGGGCTAATCTCAATACAACATGGCGGGTTCAACGTTTTTCATAGTAATTTTAAAACGTTATAGCAACAGTTTTACATATTGGATTTCATTCAAACTACTTTCTAAACCTTCCCGGGACTAATAAGAACAAACTGTGATATTTTTAGCGAAACCCCATAGTAATTTTCGAGAAAATTGAGGACAGACAGACAAACATTTATTTTTATAAAAATAGATTAGGTAGATACTCGTATACCATATCAAACAACTAAAGAAAATCATCATATATTTCTGCAACAAAGTATTATACGACACGATAAAGATCTTAATTGTATTATTTCTGAGGCTATTGTATTGCAGTGGTCTTAGTTGACGAATAATTCCATTCCCTGAATTAATATCAAACACAAAATAATTTCAAACGAACAATAATATACCTACATTTCAGCACAATAAGTTATATTCTAATTCCCCTAACTGAAAACAAAATTATTATTGAATTTTTTTTTTTTAGGATTATTTCTTGCAAAGATTATTTGACATAAGTAATATTTTTTCACCAATATTACACTATTTAGATATTCACAGGAAAATCAATATGAGGGTACTGTAGTTTTGTGAATATTCCATTGAAACCGGATTAGAAGTAAAGATGTTTTATTCATTTTTTATGGTGTATTACGGCAATATTGCTTATAAATAGACTTTATTTTAGCTAAAAGTTTATTATTTCACTTATAAACTCAGAAACTAGGAAACTCAGGTATAAACTTTAAGCCAAGAAAGCAAACACCATGCAAACATGATTGCTCTCTTGTAGAGTACATCACCACCCACTTCTCGGCGCCCAACTACTGCGGGGAATTCGACAATGCAGGTGCAATGATGCCAGTGGACGATACGCTGATGTGCTCCTTCCAGATCCTGAAGCTGGCCGACAAGCGCCACCTGGCGTACGTGCAGACCAACACTAGCAAGACAAAGAAGATTTGAGGGCCCTATGGATCAGTCTCCCGGGCCCCCGTTCTCCCCTGCCGCTCCTCCCTTTTAAGAGTATTCTTTGTTATTTATCCTAAAAATATATGGATAATAATTCATTGTCTTAGCTTAAATACATTCTTGAATATAATGGAAAAAATCATTCTATACTTTGTATTAGCGTCTTGGAATATATCGTTAGGAATAAATGCAGTTTCTTTTTTTCAATTTAATATCTATGAAAACTTAGACCAAGCCGTATTTAGTTTTGATAATTTAAATGTATCTATTTATATGGCCTATAAATAATATGTAATTATAGCCTGTCCAAAAAAGAGAAAATAAAAGTTAAAAAAAAATACTTCATATAATAGATGTAATATAAGAATAGGAAGTAATATTTGTACAGCGCCCTTGAGGTGATTTTTCACAAAAACGGCGCTATAAAAGTCATCCGATTATTGTTATTATTACATGCACTAATACTATTATGAAGCATTTTTCTTTACATGTGTAAGTGTATGAGTGATTATAATTCTATTTTTGAATTTGGAACACCCAATTAAATTTGATTCGTTATGGGGCATGTTATATTGAGCAAGGAAAATATTGACCATCCCATATACGAGGATCGTTGACTCTATTGATATCCCTAAAAAAAACTACAAATTATTAACATCTTGATTACAAGTAAAAATAAAATATTACGTTATTATATTATTTTCAAAAAATTCTGTCTTAGGCAAGTTAAGTGTTATAGTAATGCCTTTCTGTAGCAAAGAATGTATGCAAAATATTCATGGAATACAAAGCATAGTAACTCAATCAGTTAAAAGAGCCAACTAAATTATTGTTTACCTCGTT